>JAFVLL020040070.1:0-13776 GCA_021397915.2 Tor tambroides | reverse complement strand
AGGATGGTTGTTTGTGTGCTAAGGCAACTCTTTGAAGTGAGTGCTGGTCAACACATCTGGTGTCTATTGAATAAAGCTGTTGTTTGTTGAATTGTCAGCAGTGTGCATGTGTGAGTCTCCATATCACTACTGTAAGTATTGGTTGAAAACTTAAGGTTGTACATGGTCAGTTTAACAATGTGTATTGTTACTTCACTGTATATTTACTGTATATATACAAACACAAAGGTCTGAGCATTAAGAGTCAACAAATCAAAAAGAGCGAACATCAAAGAGATCAGCTTTCTCCTTTTTTCCTCGCAGAATATAACTGCAAACCATCAAAGGGCTGTCCTGTGGTTCCTAGGTGATGTAAAACAGACTTGCATGTGGTTAACAATTAAAATATTTAGCCATAATTTTAGAAAATCATGTTCAAAACACATCCAAATACCCTTGAGTCTAAGTGGCAAAGGAAGAGTAGAAGAATTATGACCGAACGATTGATTTTCACATTATAGTTTATTACAAGGGTTTATAAAATTACCAAGTACATTTAAGAATCACTGTAACAAAAAAGGAGGGGAAAACATTCATATTTGAACTAAGTGAAATGTGGATTTGTAAAAAGGAATAAAATATATGTACAGACAAACTCGACAATCAACAAAAGAGCAGAACATGTAGTCAAATGGCACTCAAAATAAACATACCTCGCAAGTGCTTCTGTTTATTAATATTAACTAAATGCAATGATAATAATGATAACCAAAAATTATAATTATTACAATAACATAAAACCATATTAACATTTAAACACTGTGTACAATACAGTATAACTGAAATCCATATCATTCTAAATAGAACAGTATTTACCAACAGACTTTACTTATACTAGAACTCTATTCTGAAATAACAAAAATAGCACTTAAAATAAGATTTATTACAATAATAATAATAATAATAATATTAATAGCAAGAATATTAGGATATTAGACATTAGACTTTCTAATAGGTGAAATCCCTCTTTCTCTCGCAACATTTGCTTAGAAATAGCAAAACTGTACTGTAGCTGAAGGTATAGCAATCTACTCTCTGTTAGAAAATGGTACACTGAAAGCAGCAGACATTAGTTCATCCATTCATTAATTCATGAAAAAAGATCAGTGGCATATTTTATCAAAGGAAGTCCTTCGTGTGGCCTGTAGAGGAAGTGAAGGAGGAACCCTCGTCGGGTTGCTCAGAGTCCTAGTGCCTCTCGCCCAACCGCCTTTAAAGTCCCTTCAGAGGCGTCTCAAGAAAACTCTCCTGACTGGTGGTATATAGAGTTACTGAATGATGATTGTCCAATCAGTTCCACCATCATCTACTGTATGTTCAGTATGATTTCTTCGTATATTGATGTGGAGCAGCAAGAAAAAAAGAGAAGCCTTCCTCTTTGCAGAGGTCAGTTGGCACTGCTCCATCATATAAATAAAAAGCGACTCCCAAAGCAGCATATACGACAGTTATGACTTGTTTTTTTTTTTTGCTTTTTTTCATACATGTCTTCAGATATAACATTTGCAGCAGGAATGAGTCCCTCATTCCCTCTATAGCTTGTTTTGAGAGCTTGCACAGGTTACTTTTCTCTTATAGTCTCTGTCTAGTTATATCTCTCTTTTTCACGCTCTCTTTAAAAGAATATTATGAATATTATAGCATGTATAACAAGTACTGGGTTAGTCTGAAAGCTCCTTCTGTACTGCTAACACACCTGAGTAAATTACACAGTCCTCCCATTCATTCTAGTTTACACTGCCTACTCTAACTCCTAATACCTTAGCTGAAAAACAACCTGTCCACGCACGCAAACAGGCACACGCGTACATTCACACAAGAAAAAATATATTTAAACACGCACACACAAAAAGGACACACATACTGTATATACATATAAATGAATTCAAAAAACACACACAAAACTTCTCATCTCAAGACCCTGTGACATCTACATCGGCTTATATGACTGTCCTGTTCACCTCTTCTTTTCTGAAACCTTCCTCTTGTGCTCTCCTGATGTAGCAATACGTTCAGTTAAATTTATATATTTATGATATACTTCTTTACAAATGATAGACTATACATTTTTGGCAAATGAGAGTCTTTTCAACTTCAGGTGACAGCTCAAGATATGAAGTCTGTTCCTTCTTCTGGCCAGTCTGTCACACGGTGGCATCCAACATCTCGTTCGACTTGGCCATGATCTGGTTCTGGTTGGAGTCGAGGCCGAAGAATTTTACACGGAGGCCGTCGGTGGGGTGCACCACGGGGACCGAGATCAAGCGCGGGAATGTCCGCGTGGCCAGTTCGAAGCGACTCCCTCCCGCGAGCTCCACGGCCAGGAGTTTGAGGAAGAGAGTGGCCAGCTGCTTGCCGAGGCAAGAGCGAACACCACCTCCGAAGGGCAGGTAGTGGAAGCGGCCCTCGCGATCCTCGCTCCGCTCTGGGCTGAACCGGTCCGGGTCAAAGGCCTCCACGTCCTTGAACACAGCTGAGGTGTCATGGGTGTCACGGATGCTGTACATGACACTCCAACCTTTGGGAACCTGTACACCCTGAGAGACGGGCAAAAAGGAGGTTAGAAGTGTTGTTATTGTTAACTAAATCTATACAAATATGATATAAATGATATAGAATATAAAAAGAATATCAAATATTAGCTGAAAAACTTGAAATGTTGGAAACTAACTGAAATAAAACAAGTGAAGTACTAAAACTGAAATAAATATAAATTAAAGCTAAATGGAAATATAAAAAAAATGACAAACTCAAAACAAAAATTAAAATAAAAACCGATGATATAAAAATAAAATCTAATTCAAAAATTACAAATGAGGACAATAGAAGCAATCAAACCAACAAAAGAGCAATAATATGTAAGAACCATGAAATGTCCCAGTTAGTAATATAATACAATAGTATATTGTCATAAGGATAAAACAGGTGAGCATTCACATTTACAACAAAATAAAACAATAAAAGCATAGTTAACAAAACAAAAGATAATTCCAATATCATCTACTCATCGTCAAGTCTATCCAAACCTGTATAACTTTTTTTTTTCTTTGATATTTTCATAAAGACTGTGGTCTATCTGGAACTTGTATAGATACCTTTTTTTCCATTTAAAACATCTGAACATGTTTCCCACAGAAAAATAGTATGACATACTTGTTTTGAACAACATGAGGGTGAGTAAATGATGCCAGAATTTCTATATTTGGGTTAAAACAGCTGCAGATCTTCAGCAACTCACATCCAGCTCAAAGGTCTGTGTGGCAATGCGGTAACCTCCGGACACGGGGGCAAACAGACGCAGGACCTCTTTGATCACGCAGTCCAGGTACTTGAGGCTAATGATGCTGTCCAGTCGCAGTTCCCCCTGGCACAGACAGCCGTCATGCAGCAGGCCACAACTCCGCAGCTCCTCACGCAGCTTCTCCAGCACCGCAGGGTGTCGCAGCAGCTGCATGATCAGAGACGTGCTGGCGCTGGCTGTTGTGGCAAAAGCAGCGAAGATCAGCTCAATAGTGGACTCCTGCAGGAGAAAGAAAGAGGTTTGTGGTTTAATGACACATATTTGACACTAATATTCTGGCACGTTGATTCATCGTTGATGAATCTGTTACTGATGAATTGTGGCTTGTGATAAAACTCATATCTGGCGTAATTCATTTTTAAATGTCATTCATACTTGAATTGGGTGATACAATGCAAAATAACTTTTATTTTAAAATGTTATTTAATTCTGTGGCAAAGCTTAATTTTCAGCAGCCATTACTTCAGTCTTGAGTGTTACATGATCCTTCAGAAATCATTCTAATATGGTGCTCAAGAAACATTTCTTATTATCAATGTTCTGTTGCTTAATATTTTCTTTTTATTCTTTGATGAATAGAAAGTTTAACAGAACAGTATTTGTTTGAAATAGAAACATTTTGAAACGCTTACTTTTAATGCATCCTTACTGAAAAAAAGGATTAATTTCTTTAAAAAAAAAAATTGCTTGACCCCAAACTTCTGAACAGTAGTGTAGATATATTGTCTCTAGTCTAGCTACTTAACCGCAATCTGACTTTTTCTGTAATTCTTAGGATGGGGCTTCTTTACTTCTTTTCTTTCCTTCTCTCTTCTTTTTTCTTTGAGGTTTGGCAGCCATCTTACACAGGTTTCATTTCTCTCTCTCCCTCCCTATTTTAACTGCTTGCCAGTGAGTTGGTGTTGACAGGCCTGGGAGCCACCCCTGCCGCCACTGTCTGAGGAGACTACGCATGTACCTTACAAAAGAAAAAAGCTGAAATGTCTGAGCCGAGTGGAATAACCAGGTAACAATAGCCTACAGGGAAGCATTTATTGACTATTTTCTGTGCCATTAAATGTCTGTCATCCCAGTTTGGGCATGGGACTAGAGAACTGAGCAGGAAAGAGAGAAGAGAAATAAAGAGCGCAGTCAGTGGGTAAAGTGTGCAGCCAGCGAGTCGCTGCAAGCCTCTCAATATCGTAGTGTTGACTTCCTGTTTTGCTTTAATATGTAATCAAGTAATCACAATTTGACCTCACATTGAAAACAAAATCATCTGGTGAAAAGAAAATGATTAGCATACAGACTGGGAGGATGACTGTGTGGTGAAAACCATAACCAGTTTTACGGATGTGTAATGTACAGCATTAAATAGACGTGACGTCTCAAAATTCAATTAAAACATATCTTCTTTGAAATGTAGGATAAAATATCCCCATTTCAGTAAGACTGAGAGAGAACTCCTCTATAATGCAGACTAGGGGGCCATTTTTTAACACAGACTGCCTCGCTTTCTACTTCCTACCTAGTCTGCTGCCTTCTAAGAAGCATCCCAACAGAAGTTAAAACTCTCTTTAGTGAGTGATTTGAAAGAACCTACATATGCTACAAGTCACTCACTCATGACACAAAGTGCACAAGAGGTGCTCACATTTGATTCCAGTAGAGTTTGACATTAGCATTTTGCTAAGCTAATGACATGATAGACTAATAAGCAAAAAAAAACAGTCTGATGATACAATTTATTAACAGTTTTTAGTATAATTATGCTATACATTTATAATCAACCTTTTGCCTCACAGTAGCTGATTCACTGCAAGTTTTTTCCACTTTTTGTCATGATTTTTCAGAATTTGGTGAGTGATGTTTGGAATAGCTTTAACACAGGAAAGCGCACATATGAGGGCTTAAAATGTTGTCTATGTAGGCAGCTTTTGGAACAAGGTTAGAACAAAGATGTAGTGTATTAGCAGTGCTTCGCTCACCTTGAGCTCCTGCATTGTAAGCTCTGTGTTGTTCTCCTTGGCGCTCCCTAGAAGCACATCGAGAGCGTCAGTGTAATCTTTCCCCTGGGTGTGGAGTGGTTTCTCTCTGATGGCTTTTTCTATGCTTTTCTGGAGTGAGTCTCTTGCACGAATACCCTGCAAACACACACAATTTTATTAGTTGATCTACCACTGTGTTCCTAATGTGCAGAAACCGTCTAATCCCTTTCTCCATTTTGAAGTGATGTAGACAATACATATTGACATTTTACCTTCCTATAGCCACTAAACGGCAGGTCGATGGGAAGGCTAAAAACGTTCTCCACAAAATCCTGGAAAGTGCGGAAAAGACAGTGCATCTCCTCTTCAGAGACGCGGAAACCCAGGAGCACACGCACTGCCATGTGGAAGGAGAGCCGCTGGGACTCACGATAAACGTTGATGGGGTCAGGATTGGAGCTCCACACCCGCAGGGTCTCCTGAATGACCAGCTGGATCTTGGGCAGGTAGCTCTCCAGAGCCTCATGACTGAAGACTTTAGCAAAGATCTGAGAAACACAATTGAAAATGCAGTCAGTCTGCTGTGTTCTGGTGTTTGCACCAACAGAGAACCAATTTGACAGGATAAACAGTTTTGCAATCAGTTGAGAATTTTATCAATTTATAGCTGCAAGTCCCAAAACCTCATCTTCATAAGAAGGATGTATTTTACCAAAGAGTACATGACATGATCTGTCTGGCCGAAGAAAACAATAGGAGGGATCTGCTACCAAAAACACGCATGTTTATGAACATGACCAGATATTTGACACTGCAACATTATTTAAAAGTTTGTATCTAGATGTATATTACATGAAAACAGAGTTGCACTGTTCCAAAAATACTAAACATTTGTTTTTGACTGAGGCTTATGGACCTGTATTGCTGAACTACACATCCCACAATGCAACTGGCCCATGAATCACATCATCCATAACAAACTAGCACGTCTGTGCTCTACAGGCAAGAAATAGCACAAAAATATTATCCTGAAGCCACAGTCAGCACCTAAAGGCCAAGCTTATTTGTCTAATAGATTGAAGCATGGAACATTCTCATCAACTCTGAAGTCCTCACTATTTTTGACCTTCCTGTACTCTTAACTGCCACTCACCTACCTCCACCTCGCTCTCAGAATATCTGAGAGAGTTTCCCTCTGCATCAGCAGTGAGGGCGAAAGGCGAAGGTAAGATTTTCCTGGCCGTGGCAGCGCATTTCTAATGTACCTCAGTTGTGCTGGTTTGTTTAGTGAAATAACATCCATGTTCCAGTGCCCACGACTAACAATAGCACTTTTTATATGCCATCTCATTCCAAATACCTCGTCTCCGCCCCACTTTTTTCCACAGTAGTAAAGGGAAGGGGGGCGGAGACTTGTGTGTCCTCCTCCTGTCTCTCCGTCTGACTTTCTCTCGCCAAGGCCCGTTTCTTTGTGTCTCCTTTCTGTGCTGTTCTTCTCAGACCCACTTCATTTCTAACTCTCACGATCAACTGGCTGTTAGTATATCATTTAGGTATTAAAAGCTTATTTCACACCTATTTACATTTGGTTTTCAGTGTCCTTCTTCATGTATATAAAACCACAAATTATCTGTCCATTCTATTACATCATTAACTTTTCTGGCACGTCACAGTGGTTCACATGTGTGGAGAAAAAAACGAGTGGCTACAAGCATGTTTGCGTCACACTTCTTTCTTAGCTTCTACTCATAAATTAATATATGCAATACAACACCCTATTTATACTGCTTACTGGTTTGGGATTTTTTTTTGAAGGTTACTATTTTCCTTTTTCAAGTCTTTGTGTACTAGACAGACGTCAGTCAAGCTCCACTAATGCCAGTCCCCATTATACAGGATTATGAACACTACTGGAAAAAAAACAGCCGCCTGTCTTCATTACAAAACGTGACTGCACTTTCCACACACATACACACACGGCCTTTTAAAACTCCCCCACCCTAATAATTTCCATATGTCTTAAATTATATGAAACTGCTCAAAGCTGCTGGTTTGACCAGAATGTAAAGACCTCTTTATTCTCTCCCCCAAACCATTCACTTTCTTTACACTTCTCTCTACTTTTCCAATCTCTCTCTTGCTCTCTATTTTCTCTCTCCCCTGCTGACTAAAACAAAATCCCTCATTCAGAGCGAGAGCACTTTGTGTAGGCAGGTGAGCGCAGAATTAAGATCCTGTGCCCTCTACTGGCCAACCTAATAAATTCAACTCCTCACCAAATCCACAGTTTGATAGGCCTTCTGCTCAATGGCTAGATCAACAAGTGTGATTTAGTTGCATCAATGAGCTGTTGTGCATCCTGTTATTGACCAGCACATCAAAGAACATTTTGCTTTCTTCTAGGAAATTATATAATTTTTATAGCTACATCCCAAGCTCACAGAGCCGTTTGGATCTAATGCTTGCATTCAGCATCTCTCCAGTACATGTATAGCAGTGGTATTCAAAGAGACATTCACACAGTAACTTCTTTTCTTTCCCAAACGTCCCCTAGAACAGGACGTCTGTAGAGGCTGTAACAGGCTGTGCTGATGAACATACTGTACTTTTCCAGGCTAAAATATAGACTGTACATTGCTGTACACCTCCAGAGAGGTTCAAGAACAAATTAAAATATATTTATGACATTAGTACGCAGAGCAGGATGTTTAAACCTGGCTGAAGGGGGTCCATAAGGCAGTCTTTGTCCGTCTGAGGCTGGCTTACTAATTAGCAGTCATTAGGGGGTTTGCGTGAGGCCCTGGACCTGGAGGATTAACCAGACTGATTACACCCCACTGACCCCTCAATGGAACAGGTGTGTGGGGTGAAACTCAAGCCTCCAATGGACTGAAGAGAACCAGGGTCCACAAAAAAGCTTTTTTGTCCCCGAACAATGGGTTGGATTTGAGGAGATGCTAGTTATGAGCGTAATCCTCGATTGTGAGCAGACTGTTATGTGTAACAATAGTGCGCAGGGGAGCAAGGCATTGTGGGTATCTGTCTCCAAATCTGGACCTAAGGATGGCAGAGCCTTTTCCATTTGACCTTCTATCTTGTTTCTTTCACTCCATCTGTGGTTCTTACTCTGTTTTGTCCTTCCACAAATTCAAAACATCTTTCACTGGCAAGGCAGAGAAATGGTGCACACAAAAACCATCCATTAGGAGATAAGGATGGTTCCCACAGATAATAAAAGTACATTTGAGTGTGCATGGACCTTACCTTTCTCCTTTTGCGGTGGATGTCTCCTATAGAGTTGGCCAGACTATTGGGACCCAGTAGAGTGCTGGTGCTTTGGGGCCAGTCCACAGTGACCAGGCTGTGCTCTCCCATCAAGACCTTACGTACATTCTCTGCCCCCGTGACCCGGATGAGCGGCCGTCCGAGCAGGTGAGTCTTGAATACGTTCCCATACTTCTGCCTCCTTGACGCATGGAAACCCGCTCCCTGAAAAAGAGAACCAGGTGCAAGAAGAAGAAAATACATTAGTTGCAGATAAGTGGATATAAATTAGTATAAATTACCTTTTAATTTATTTTTGGATGTTTTATTTTAAAATAATACTATATCTTTAAAATTATGACTTTAATAAGTCACCAACACGCCTGTAACATTGTCACTGTACTTTTTTTTTTTTTTTTGCCAACATTTTTGCCAACAACAGCTGTTGGTTTTGAACCGTAAATTGAACAGAATTAATACCTTTGTAGTTTCAATCACATTATTAACCTTTAGCCTAGCAATAACACATAAAACTGAACACAACACTGTAGGCTAAGAAGTTTCCGTCTGAATATTACAGATGTAATGAGGTGTTAGGGCTAATAGGTATTTGGAATGAAGGGTGTTAGCCTTGTGGGATTAGCCCATTTTGTTTGTTTTTGTATTGTAAGGGCATAAGGGTCCCGTTCACAGCATTCTTTATGCAATCGGGTTAGCTTTACCTAAGAAGGGGCTCAGGCTTAGCCTTCAGGATCACGCTGAGAGAAGTGATCGAATGAGTATATGAGCGCAGCCATTAGCTCTGAGAAGTCGGTGTGTTGTGTGAAAGATTGGCTGAAAGTGCTAATCAGCAAGGAATCCAGTACATCCTGCAAACTTTCACCTTTGATCCCTTCACCTCTACGATTTGAGAACAAGCAAAGTGATTACCCCAAACATCTAAAGGAGATGTTAAAGGGTTACCGAAACACATGTCAGGCTTTCTCAGGGCAGGAGACCTGAACCTGAATGGTGTATCATGGCCTATGCTTTAACTGTAGCCATAACATCGCCTGACTGAAATGTCTCAATGTTATGTGTATTGTAGAGAAAATATGCTTAATTAAGTGCATTATTTTGCTCAATAATAAAGTCATCATGCACATTCAAGTTCAGCTGAGTAGAATTCCGAACATGATAAAGACTCTTAGCTCTGGAGTGAGTTGCTCTGTACAACACACAGTAATTGCCTGTAGCCCTCGAGACCTCTGCTGAGCACATAAAGACGGCCTGTAACCTCTCAGCTTCACACACACATACTGACCCCATGGCAGGAAGTGGTAGTAGAGCTGTTTGCTCCCCTTGCCATACTCCCCCCTCCCTTACCAAAATTTGTGACCAGTTTCATCGAGCACACTCCAACACTCACACTCTTATTTGCGAGGATAAATTTAGAAGCATGCACGTCTTTTTTCCTGTTTGGATGAGAGAAACAAGTCTGAATACATTTCAGCTCAGCATGCTACATGCATGCTTCTGTGTGTTACTGCCTGTTCAGTTGAAATGTGAGGCAAAATTGTTTTTGCAAGTACTGCTAAATCATGAATTAATGTATTTCATTTTATTATAGATGATGTTTTACCATTGACAGATTTCTTTTTGGAGTGCTTTTATAGCATTTACGGCTTAGTTGTTTGGCTTAATATCGCATTTTATAGTCTTTTCAAAACGTGTGTATGGACAGAGTAGCTTTTGTCACATTCCCTTTCCCACCATCTCCTGGTCTCAAATATGAAGGACAGGTCCTGAGCATATTGCTGCTTTAACTATGATGGCAAGCACTTCCCAATGCCATTGCTGTCTGCCCTATAGTCCAGCAACCAGTCTCTTTGGAGATGGGCAAATAAGCATTCCACCCCTTTTCGTGTACTTGTGGCCAGAGGCTGGGTTTCTCACCTCTATATATAAACAAATAAACAGATTAGTTCATGAATGATGTCTTGCCGTTGAACTTTTATCACATATGTTGGCAAACATTAAAAAGCGTAAATGTACGGGCATAATCCGAAATGCATCGCATTTTAATTTTTGACATAAAACCATCTGTCAGTGGAAGCTTTAGTTCTCTATTTTGACTTCACTTTTTTGATGCTCTTTTACGCTCTTCTGATCTTTGACCTTGCCTGACTGACACATCCAACACCTCCATAATGTCAGAGACCATAAATGACAACCTCAGCTCAAGACTGGCTGAGATGTCTGAAGACTTAGCAAATGACTTACGACCCGCATGACACCTTGGCCCCTAAAATCCTATAACAAATTATCGGCTTAATTAAATAGCGAGATTATTAGATCAGACTAACGAGATATACGTATGCACACCGAGGCTAGACAAGGATGGATAAAAGGAGATTAAGTCTCACTTTCTCATCTGCCAAAGTTTAACCAGAACTGGCAGAACATGTGGGAAAAAATATGGCTGTAAAATCTGCAGTGGTGGACAATTTAAACCATATTTCACACTTTCACACTTTTCTTTCTAAGATTTCACAATTTTTCCTGCAAAAGCCTGTTTTGTGTTTTATAGTTTTGGCGGGATTATGTCATATTCAAACATTTTTGGTTCCTCATTGGAAGGAGGAGAAAGAATTCCTGATTCTAGAATCATAACCAACCAATTTGGACTTTAGAAAAACAAGGTTTAGTTAGTAAGAAACACTTTTAGACTGTTGTTCTAAAACAGTATGACCGAAGTTTCCCCCAGAGGAACTCTGTCCGTTGCCAAACAGACACATGGCATCCAGGGACCTCGACAGGTGTTAGACAGGGGGCGCAGCCACTGCGTGAACAGTGTGTGGGGTGAGAGAAATGTTCACTGGCCAGCTCACAGCCAGTCTATACTTAAAGACACTGAGGATTTCACATATCAGGTGAGTGTGAGGGCAAGAGGTAATGCTGACATGAAAAACCACATGCACACACACACACACACATCCAAAAGCAATGCAGGAAAGAGGAAAATAAATGTAGTATCTTTCACCACATGGTGAGAACTGAGTGTGTGTGTGTGATGATGGATGATTGTGTGTGTGTGTGTGTGTGTGTGTGTGTGTGTGTGTGTGCTCACCTCTCAGCAGTGGGACCAGTCAGTACGAGAGAGAGAAAGGAGCTGTTTTCAACCTGACAGAGCCAGGACAAGGCCGTCTTTCACACATGCCCAACATAAGGGTACTCTCTAACTTTCTCTCTGTTGATTTCAATGTATAAACACATTTACGCAGAAGTGAACTTGTAATTTGTATTATATTATGTTTGTTTATGGTCTTTGTTCTGTCATATTTCCCCTTCAGACAATTTCTGTTTTGACGTCATGTGTAACCTGCGTGAACTTTGAGTGTTTGATAATTCTGGGAACAAGAACATCCATTTTAAACACCACATGCTGTCATCCTTACCAGGCCAGGGCCTTTTTTCCACCTCTACATGAGTAGTGAAAGTGTGCAATGTACGGTCACACACTACATCACCAAAAACACATATACATTTCTCAAATCTACATGTGTGTATTTACACATGTAGGGGCCAACAGTTCCCTCTGAAACAAGTGTACACAGAAGGGCAGCCAGAGAGTGTCCAGTCCTGACCTGTGTAGTACAAGTGGAAAGTGCAAAAGACGTGCTAGAAGATGGGAAAAGGTAATGGTTTTCCGGCTTGGAAGTGACTGCCAGTGAGGTGAGCGTAAGAAAATGTGATTAGGATGGTGATTGACAGTGAGGTGCGCATAAGAAAATGTGATTAAGATGGTTTAATGGTCACAATCTACTTCGTCGAAAAGTGACTCGGCGCGCTGGAAATAGCAGAACAGGTCGTGAGGCAAAATGGGGAGACAGACGCACTGGGCTTGGCCGCGCAGATGTCATTTGGCTAGAAGGTGAGAAATGTCCTCCCTCATTTCACAAGGCCACAGAAGCTCAGACGTGCAGAGAACGAAAATAAAACAAAAAACCCAAAAGGGTCACTGACGCACAAAAGCTCCACACACCCTGGAAAAGCTATGAGGTAATAATCTGCAGCTTACTCGCACTGTCAAACACACACACGTATTCGGCCAGTGCGTCCGTTCACTTCTGCACGCATGCATGAGCGTGTTTCCTTAAAAACCAAGTGAAATCGGCTGTCAATCAAGTAACAGCTTGTTTGTTTTGAGCGAAGGCAGATTGGGTTCAAGAACTCCGTTAGAGGTTGAGGTTAGATGATCTTCAGCGATAAGACAGAAAAGCTTTCCACATTCATTAGGACCGCAAAACACGTCAGACGTCACTTGAAGACAATAAAGCGCACAGGGCTCTTGGGAGAAGAGCATCTGTCTCAGAAGCTCATGTGGCTTTGTAGTTTCTGTTACTCGGCGTATTTAAAGCCTTAGAATTAGAATGAAATAAATCAGTCAATAAACAGGCAAAACTTGTATTTGAAAACAGCTGAATGGATCAGATGTTTTTACAGTACATGTGTGTGTTCAGTTACATGCACTTCGACCTCACACAAAAAATGCCTGTTCTCTGCCTCTGGAGGTGAAAGGGTTAACTTGCCACGTTCTTTTATTTTGAAAAGAAATTTATCAGATATTTTACAAGGGGGCGCAATAAAGAGGACCGCTTTTTTCCACTGGCTCATTCCACACAGAGTGCGCAGGACTAAAAATGCAAATTTCTGTGTAAATTGGACACCAGTCGAGCCTCCCGCTACATAAATGTAGCCTTTGTGTGCCAGTGGAAATGTTATACAAATGACCCCTTTATTAAAATCACAAAAACCCCTTTTAATTATATTTATTCAGATCAGCTACGGTTGACCCGAACACAGGGGGTGCAATTTCATATGCAATTTCAATCACCTCAATGTGTTTCTTCAGCATACGACCGCCATAAAGTAAGACGAGAAGAAAAGAAAGATGGATGGAGCGGCGAGAACTGAAAAGTGTACGGCAAGTTTTCCTTGGCACATCGTTCTGCTCCGTGCTCTTTATTTGTATCACTCATTATTCTGACCCTTGTCCTCAGGTCCTTCTGTATATATGCATGTGTGTGTGTGTCTGCATGGCTTAGTCTAGGGGTTGCTGTGTTTATTGGTTCAGAGCGGCAGGTAACGGCGCGGGAGGAGTTCTCCGTACGCTGACCCACAGTCTCAGCGTAAATAAAGATAATATGTCCATTTACTGAAATA
>JAFVLL020040066.1:0-10524 GCA_021397915.2 Tor tambroides | reverse complement strand
GAATATTAATCACGTTGTCTGCGTTCGCTCAAATTGATTTGCTGAAATCAAAACAGGGACGACAATAGGTGAGGACCAGCCAATGAGATTGTCGTCTGCACAGTAGTTCCGCCCACTACCAGAGAAACCGGAAGTTCTTAAAAAAATTCCAAAGGAACTTGATTATTCTGACAGGAAAATACAACAAAGAAAATCATTTACATGTAGCGCGTCAATTCTGCATGGTATGTAAGACTCTCTTGATCTGTATCTTTCTTTGCGTGTGTGTGAGAAAGCGACGGCGAGTCGTGTGCCTTCAGCTTCACACTAGAGTTTACCGTACGTCAAATACAGTTACTGCACACTGCGCATTCAGATGAACTGAAAAATAAAATTATAATAATATTATAATAAATTATAGTAACGCCACATTTTATTGTAAGTAACGGTAACAGCGTTGTAACGGGGGAAACAGTAATTCGTTTGATTACTCAAACTAGAAAAAATAACACCGTTAGTAACGCCGTTTATTTATAACGCCGTTATTCCCATCACTGCTTGCATGCAAACCTTTTTCTCGCTCACTTTCATAACACTTCAACAATAATCAAAGCATTAAAGATAAACAACAATTATTGTGTTTGTTTTATATAGGTTCTATTTAAGTTGTGTTTTATTATCATCTAAAATGTGGTGCAACTTATATTTCAAAGCAACTTATATATGCAATTAACGGAAAGCATGCAAAACATCCAATTTTATTCGCTATTAGTTTTAGATGAATACCACTTTGAATTATGTTTTTCTATTTCATTATTTTTCTGTTCCATTAAGTTCATAACCTTTGTTGCAGATTGACGGCAACTATTTTACATTACTTTTAAAATGTACTCAATAAAATGTGATTTACTGTATTGTTTTATCTCTCTCAAATATGCGAAATAGTCACATTAGATAGATAGATAGATAGATAGATATTAAAAAGGTTTCAAAACATACAGCATTGTACCAATTACAGCAGGACTACCAGAAATATCTTACAGTTTTGTTGGACAATGGGGTTCTTAGAGTCAAAAAGGATGTTAAAGTCTAAACAAGACAACACATGTATTAATCGTTTAACCAACACTTTGATTCACACGCGTGCTGATTGAGATGATATTAATAGTCAAAACTTAGCTCATGAATATTAATGAGGCGAGGTTCTCTTTAAGCTGCTGCTGTTAAACAGCATGTTCTCTGGACTGTAATGTCGGGTTTCGCTCGAGATCACAGGACTGGTGAGAGAAATTACAGCGGAGATTCTAATTAAATCACTGCATTAACTAGTTGTTCAATTTAGTTCCACGACATCCTTCAAAGAACTCCGTAAATCAAGCAGGTAATTTAAAAGAGACTATTGTTGGGAGAAATCCAACCATGTTTAACATTCAAACCTACACCGATTTCAATATCTACAGCAAAATGGAAAAACTCATGCACCTTAACATGCAGTTAAATGAATTTCTAAGGCCACTAAACGATCAACATGATCAAATCTTTACTGTTAAACCTGTTGCACACAATCACACCTTCTGTCATTGATAGTTTAGACTTTTTTAGCAAGTAAAAGGTTTAGCTTTAGCTTCAGCTTTTAGTTTAATTGTACAAATGTCCACCTTCAGCTTGTGCTTAGTGTCTTTCTGCTGTCAAATCTTTACTGATTTTTATCAAGCAATGATACAGGGTTACACTGAAAACCTCTGTTTGATTGACAGGTGAGTTTTGGTGCTGACGTATTGCGCTGTTGCAGTAATTAAAGGCCGCCGTCGTCAGGCTCCGATTGTTCTCGTACGGTGTGAACGATAACTGCTGACGCTCACGCAGGACAGTCATCCTCATCTTTAAAGATAAATGCTAACAGCAGCAGTCACCATTCACACGCTCCACTCCGGACGAGATGATGAACGCATTTAATTCAGACAGACGTAGATATTAGCAATTCCTCCCAAAACCATCTCTCAGAGCGATTAACGGCGGGACGGGCGAGATTACACACAAAACACTTCTCTTCATCTGCTGGGTCAGCGGTAATGACATCAGATCGACCGTTTGATGTCACATATAGAGCGTGAGAGATAGATTATAACATTTAATTAAAAGCATAGATCACATATTAATGAAAACTGTCACTGTTCACTCACCAGCATGCATCCTTACAATGAAAGTGGATGCTGACCAAGGCTGTTAAGGCCAAAAAGCTTTATAAAAGTATAAAAGTTACAATAGTTCATATAACTTTGTGTGAGTAACAGATACAAATTATCACTACACTGAAAAATCTATTAAAATAATAAAAACAAATTTAAAAATAAATAAGTTAATAAATATATTAATGAATGAATTAATAAAGTAGTAGGATTTATTTAAAACTAAAATCACTCAGAAATTGCTAGTAAATTTCACAAATTATTATAAAGTACAGGCAAGTAACACTGAATTCAACACAAAATTTTGAAGTATAAAGACAGCAACAATACTTTCTTGTAAAATATATGTGTTAAATATTGTATTAATAGGCTGGGAAAGGGATGTTACATTTAATGTGTGTGTGTGTGTGTGTTACGCTACGCTGCCGGAAGGAACACGGAGCCGTAGATAATCGAAACGTCTTTAATTCAGACCAACACAGGAGATAACATCCACTTGAAACAGGAGGAAGACACACGTACATCACTAGTAGACCCGACAAACATGAACTGAATGGACTGGACCTTAAATACACAGACAATTAGAAATGAAGACGAGACACACCTGAATCAAATCAACATGACGAGAAACTAGGTCACAGAACACATGGGGAGCAAAACACAACAAAACAGTCCTGACATGTGACATATCGCCCCCCTCCCGGAAGGTGCGTCCTCGCACCGCAGAAACATCCAAAGGGGAGGGGCGGGTGGGAACTTCGGAGGCGGCTCAGGAGGAGGACGGACACCCGGGAGGGGGCCGGCAGACATAGACCAGGGAGGTGACGAAGGAGGGAGGAGCCAGGGAAGAGACAGGAGGGATCCGGAGCAGGGGGCGCACAGATGGACCCAGGCCACAACCATGATGGCCCACGGTGGAGCCGACGGAGGGAGGAGCCATGGAGGAGAGATGGCCGCCGACTCCATGGGGCCGACCAACGGCGGCGGAGCAGGTGGAGGAGGAGCCCGAGGCGGAGACGGAGAGCCAACGAGCCAGGGAGATGCTGAAGATCCGGGGGCCAGGGTGGAGCCGAGGGCTCTGTAAGCGGCCGGCGGAAGGCGGAGATCCGGAGATCAAGCGGGCCGGAGCGACCGAGACCAAGGTGGAGGCTGGCGGGAGGAAGGGGCCCGCGGAGCCGGTGGGTGGAGCGGCGAGCACAGCCATAGAGAGGAGTCCAGAGGCGATAGTAATTCGACGCCCGACCAAGCGGAGCCGGAGGGACGGAGCCTGGTGGAGCTGGTGGATCGACGGGTGACGGTGGAGGTGAGGGAGCTAGGAGCCGAGGTGGAGCCACTGGGTCTACGGACCGAGGCAGAGTCCGGGCCTCGGAGGCTGGAGGCGAGGGAAACTCTAGCCCCGGCGACGCTGGAGGATGGCAGTCCTGAGGGACTCGCCCCGCTTTGATGGTGGGCTGAGGGCGAGCAGAGGGGCTGCCAGACGACAGCGGTGGAGGAGGCAGGAGCGGGTGGGAGGGTGGGAATTTCCGAGTCGGCACTGGAGGGCGCTCTGGAGGCGCGGTAACCTCGGACACTTGGGCCCGCTTGCGAGGAGCAGGCACTGGAGGATCCCTTGGAGGACATTTTCGGGGAGCGGGCACTGGAGGACGCTCTGGAAGCGCGATCACTTGGGGGCGCTCTGGAAGCGCGGAGCTGGACATGACCAGCAGAGACTCTTGGGGACGCTCGGGAAGCGCGGAAACTTCAGGAACTAGGGGGCGCTCTGCCAGCGCGGGAAC
The DNA here is from genome assembly GCA_021397915.2 of Tor tambroides. Classification (NCBI taxonomy): domain Eukaryota; kingdom Metazoa; phylum Chordata; class Actinopteri; order Cypriniformes; family Cyprinidae; genus Tor; species Tor tambroides. The sequence goes on along the minus strand of JAFVLL020040066.1, from coordinate 6,581 downwards.
TTCAGGAACTAGGGGGCGCTCTGGAAGCGCAAAGCTGGATGGGACCAGCGGAGGCAAAGGATAGCAGAGAGGGGAAAAGTCGGGCTCCAGATCCGTGTCCCAAGAAATCAGATCCTCCTCCATATCCAGCAGACCCAGATGTATGATCAGCTCACCCTCAGCCGTGATGCAGGGGGCGGAGCTCCACTCCGCTCTCACACCGTCCACGGCTAGCTCCCTCGTGGTGGGCACTGTCACCGGCTCTCGCACCTGGTCTGACGTGGTGGGCTCAACTTCCGAGACAATCCTCTGCTCAGTCGCTCGGCTTTGCACTGGCTCGTTGCGGGAAGTGGCTCTCCGTCATCGGTGGGCTCGGGCTGGTGCTCCGCACCGAGGGGAGATGGTGGGCTGGGCTCTGGGTCTGGAGTGGACCTGGCGAGATCATCCTCAGGGCAGACGGTGAGGGGCGATCCGTTTCTCGCCAGCGTCCACTCCACGTAGGCGGCGAAATTCCCTCGAGGACCATCTTCGGACGACAACGCTCTGCACGCGGTGTTCAAGCTCACATTATAGAATGTGCAGAGCGTGCCGTCCGGGTAGCTGGTGGCATTAGCTAACATCAGGAATTGTCTTGTATGGTCCTCGAGCGATCGCTCCCCCTGCTCCAGCAGGAGGAGGAGGAATTCCGGGCGAAGGTAGGGATCCATAGAACGACACAACGGAAACAAAACACTGAATAAAAAACGGAAACAAAACGGAGGGTAGACGTAAAAGTTACTGTTATAGGTCGGGTCTTCTGTTACGCTACACTGCCGGAAGGAACACGGAGCCGTAGATAATCGAAACGTCTTTAATTCAGACCAACACAGGAGATAACATCCACTTGAAACAGGAGGAAGACACACGTACATCACTAGTAGACCCGACAAACATGAACTGAATGGACTGGACCTTAAATACACAGACAATTAGAAATGAAGACGAGACACACCTGAATCAAATCAACATGACGAGAAACTAGGTCACAGAACACATGGGGAGCAAAACACAACAAACACAGTCCTGACATGTGACAGTGTGTGTGTGTGTGTTTTGTTTATTTTGTGCATATAAGGAAATTAATCCTGGAAATTGTGAATATTATTGTTATTCAATGACTGAATAAAAAACTTATTTGACAAATGTACTCCAATATCTTTATTTTATTTATGATTTTGAAAAATAATTTTACAGTGTATTTGTTAAAAATCTCCCATAGCTCTCAAATCTTATCTGAAAAGATCATAAATATATTTATAATTCTGGGTTCTAAATACAAAAATATAGTAAAACATAAAAATGTTTTATTTCAGTTTTCTATTTTTGTTTTTTCTTTTATTTAATTTCTTATTTTCATTTAGTTTAACCTGATATACTAAAACTAAAACTGAAATAAAAATGTGTGGAAAACTATATAGACATTAAAAAATAAAAAATACAAGAAGTACTAAAGCTTTAACTAAAATTAAAATGAAAACAGAAAATATAAAAAATAAAAACAAATCAAAATATTTGAGAAAACTAGCATCTTAATACTAAAATTACCCTGCATTTTCCAAGAAAATATTTCAGTTTTTCTACTTCAAAAGTTACTTGCCATTTCTTTGTAATTAATTGCGCAATTTACTACCAATTTCTGATTAAAAATACCAACTTTTTTTTAGTATATGATATTAGAGCCCGACCGATATATCGGGCAATTTTATAAACCAATTAAAACCAATTTTATCGGCCGATATGAGCCTGTCGCAGATATATCGGTATCAGTGAATATGCCATGAACTTTTTTTTTTACACAACATATAGACCTTTTTCCTGAGTAAACAATGAGCACCGCCATTATGCAGATGAAATGCTTCTAAATGGTGTAATTACTTAGTTTGTTCAGCAGAGCACGCTCCATTGTTTGCTACTGGCGACCGAGGTCAGTGTAGTGTAGAGATGCGCGGATGAGCCCAAATTTCACACGAGTCCGCTGCTTCAAATTATCCGTCCGTCACCCATCCTCACATTACAATGATTCTAATTCTTAGTTTAGCATGATTATATGATGAATGGATGGTTCATTTTTAACAGCAGACGTTAGAGCTGATCTGCGCATCAATGCACGCTTTTATGGCCACCGGAGCTGATCACGGCAGTCAGTGCTTGTGTTTATATCAGCCGCACTGTGTCCCAGAACTCATGCTTACACAGCATAGTTTGACAGTAATGTAGCAGATTGAAAAGTTAGTATCCTTCTGCAGTCTAATAGCAGTGCGGTGGTGGCTCGAGTCTGTTGAATGGTGATTGGCTATGTTGTCACCTATGAAATGGCTATGTTGTCACCTGTTTGGTGAGATGCAATGCTATAAATAAATAAACCTCGATGCAGAAAACATGGATGCAAGTGTGGAATCCAGTCATATAAAAGCGGAATTTATTGTATAACACTATTGTAACACTATATTTATTGTACACTTAAATCAAATCACGACATAGTGTCTGTGAATATTAAACTGCAAAAATACCATTTAAATATGAATCCTCATGTTCTGCGTGTTCATTTGATTACCAGAAAATACACAACACAGAATTTGTGAAAAAAATAAAAATAAATAATATACAGTGTCCTCCACTAATATTGGCACCCTTGGTAAATCTGAGCAAAGGTGGCTGTGAAAATAAATCTGCATTGTTTATCCTTTTGATCTTTCATTAAAAAAATTCACAAAATTCTAACCTATCACTGCAGTAAAACAATTGAAAGTGGGGAGAAAATCTCATGATAAAATAAATGTTTTTCTCCAATGCATGTTGGCCACAATTATTGGCACCCCTGGAAATTCTTATGTGTAAAATATGTCTGAAGTATATTCCCATTCATATTAAAAATTTTTTTAGCATACCAGGGAGACTAGGAGCATGAAATTGTCCAGCTATGACTTCCTGTTCCAAAGGATTATAAATATAAAGAAAACTAAGGCCAAATTCCCTTAATCATCCATCACAAGGAGTAAAACCAAACAATAAAGTTCTGATGTGCAGAACAAGATTGCTGAGCTTCACAGAATAGAAAGCTGATGTAAGACAAAAGCTAAAGCATTGAAAATCCACATTTCCACCATCAGGGCAATAATTAAGAGGTCCCAATCAACTAAAGATGTTACAAATCTGCCTGGAAGAGGACATGTGTCTATATCGCCCTAATGCACGGTGAGGAGGAGAGTTTGAGAGGCCAAAGACTCTCCAAGGATCATAGCTGGAGAATTGCAGAGATTAGTTGAGTCTTGGAGTCAGAAAGCCTAAAAAAATATATACATATCTAACAGCCCTTACATCACCACATACTGTTCAGGAGGGTTTCAAGAAAAATTCTCCTCGCTCATCCAAAAACAAAATTCAGCATATTCAGTTGTCAGACACGACTGGAACTTCAAATGACACTGGCTTCTATGGTCAGATGAAACTAAAAAAAGAGTTTTTTGGCAGCAAACCCACCAGATGGGTTTAGTACAAACAGGGATAAAAAGTACCCCATGCCCACGGTTAAATATACTGCTGGATCTTTAATGTTGTTGGCTTGTCTTTCTGCCAGAGGTCCTGGACATCTTGTTCAGATGCATGGCATCATGGATTCTATCAAATAACAACAGATAAAAAATCTAATCCTGTCTGCCTCTGTTAGAAATCTTATAATGGGCCGTGTTTGAATCTTCCACCAGGACAACAATCCAAAACAAACATCAAAATCAACACAAAAATGGGTCACTGAGCACAAAAGGAATCTTTTGCCATGGCTGTCCCTGTCCTCTGACCTGAACCCTATAGAAAATGAGTGGGGTGAACTAAAGAGAAGAAGTACTAACATGGAGCTGTGAATCTGAAGAGATTCTGTATGAAGAAAATGGTCTCTGATCTCTTATCAGGTGTTCTCCAAACTCTTCAGGCATTATAGGAGAAAACGCAGAGCTGTTACCCTGGGAAAAGGACGTTGCAATAATTGGGTGCCAATAATTGTGGTCAATGTGATCTAGAGAAAGCATTTATTTCACAATGAGATTTTCCCCCCACTTTCAATTGTTTTACTTCAACGATAGGTTAGAATTTTGTGAATTTTTTGAATGAAAGATCAAAAAGATAAACAATGCAGATTTATTTTCTCAGCCACCTTTGCTCATATTTACCAAGGGTGCCAATATTAGTGGAGGGCACTGTATATATATTATTCATTATTATTATTATTATTATTAATTTTAGATGTTTACATTTGGAAAATCTGTGCTTCCTGCATAAACCTGCCCCTGTTGGATTGGCAGTAGCTTGTTGCCCTACATAGTTACCTTTTTTATTTTCTTAATTCAAGTTCTTTTTGTTCTATTTGTGTAAGTTATTTATAATAAGTGATGTGAAGCGTATTGTTAAGTGCACTGATGTCAGGCTCATTTTGGATAATAAAGTTTATTGTTTTTTTAATAACCTGCCAAAAACAACAAAACACTCCATAAAGTATCATATAGAGCCTGACCGATATGGTTTTTTGGGGCCGATACCAATATTAGGGAGTAAAAAAAGGCAGATATCGATATATCGACCGATATTCTTTATGTGTATATTAAAGGACAGTACCAGTCAAAAGTTTGGAACTTCCCATTCGTGTGTCCAAACTTTTGACTGGTACTGTCCTTTAATATACACATAAAGAATATCGGCCGATATATATCGATATCTGCCTTTGTTTACTCCCTAATATCGGTATCGGCCCAAAACAACCATATCAGTCGGGCTCTATATGATACTTTATGGAGTGTTTTGTTGTTTTTGGAGCTCCACAGCATTCTTCTCCATTCGCTTTCACTGTAAGAAAGAAAGCAGCTCGATATTCTGCCAATAAGTATGTTTCAAAAAAGAAAGTGTCCTACGGTTTTGGAACAACACGATGATGTTTCTCCAAACAAATCTTGCACTCAAGTGTTTTTAAAACACTTTTATTTTAATCCACACACACTGTAATCTAATATGATCATTTAATATCATTATGCACTTAAATTAGATCCCAGCAGCTGAACAGAGTTTGCTCGGCTGTGGTGGCGAATCGTGTTTAATAAGAGCTTTCAGATGACAAATGTGGAGGTGTGTGTTAAAGTTCAGTATTACATTCTGCAGTATTAAAAGAGTTTTAAATGCACACTGAGACTTCTGCTCTCTAAAGAGGCTAAACGAGCATGATTTAGTCTTGTTTAATTAGAAAAGAACAGGCCAACAGATCACAGACTAAACATTTGCACGAACCCAGAGACAGAGAGAGGAGGAGATGCTTTAAAACTTATAATTAGAGATCTCTGCCACTCAACCCTAAAGAGTTCACGTTCATCATTTCTGTCCTTCATGCTCTGAGAAAATCAATACAAAATGGAGAGAAAGCAACCAAACACAAACTAAAGCAGCCATTTACTCAAACCTGCCTGACTATCTTTATGCAACACAAAGTGAGATGATTTACACCATGTTCACACCGTTCTGCACCAAGCAATGAAAACATATGGTAACCAGTGATGATCAAAAATGCACTGTAAAAGTATGAGTCATGCATATGACTGTGTGCTTCTAATTTGCATATGCACATTTTTAATTAATATGTCTGATGTCAGTGGCACAAGTTGATATTAGTTTGACCATGACCAAGTTTGAATGTTTTGAATTAAACAAAACTGCGATTTGAGAAACATTTCTCAGTGGATGACAGTGTTGTTTTAATATCACTGATATATTATTATAGTTTATATTTTGAATTAATTTTTAGATTTTCTTCTATTTTGAATTAATTTTTAGATTTTCTGTTTTCAGTTTAATTTGAGTTAAAGCATTAGTTTTTTTTTTTTTTTTACATTTTTGTTGATTTTATCATCCTCATCATCATTATTTTAAATAAATATTTTTCCAGTTTTATTTTATTTTTATTTCTTTATTTATATTTATTTAGCTCAACTTAAACTAAATAAAAATGAGAATTTTTTAACATGGCAACTATAGCTGAAGTTGGTTGAATGAATGAATAACCAACCAACCAACCAACCTTGGAAACTAGCTGAAATTAAATGCTTTTTTTATGGATTTTTTTTTTTTTTTTTTTACAAATTTTAAAAAAAAAATTTTTTAATTGTTTTAAAATTAAAAATTTGTGGTACTCTCATGAACATGCATCGAAAACTGAAATGGAGGAGTAGAAATTGTTGAATAAAGTTGTTATTTTTGTTTTCTTTGCACACAAAAAGTATTCTCGTAGCTTCATAACATTACGGTTGAACCACTGATGTCACATGGACTATTTTAACAATGTCTTTACTACTTTTCTGGGCCTTGAACGTGGTAGTTCCATTGCTGTCTATGGAGGGTCAGAAAGCTCTCGGATTTCATCAAAAATATCTTAATTTGTGTTCGGAAGATGAACAAAGGTCTTACGGGTTTGGAACGACATGAGGGTGGGTCTTTTAAAAAGAACTATCCCTTTAAAATTGTTGCATCATATGGCTTCAGAAGGTTTGAAGTACAGTGCATGAGTCATATGGACTATTTTTATGATT
>JAFVLL020040064.1:13427-45669 GCA_021397915.2 Tor tambroides | reverse complement strand
AAAAAAAAAAGGTCATTACATTTTGGGCACTATACATTAAATGCAGTTGGTTGTAGTCTATATTTTTTATTTATTTGATGTATTTAAGTTGCATTATTTTTGTATATTTTTATTTTTGGACTGATAATAAAGTCAAATAATTGTATGTGAGAGAGTCAGTGGTAATATCGATGCGTTCCTACTGGTCAGTGTTAGAGGAGCTCAGCTTGGCCTGACAGTTAGCCTGCTCCCGACTAGGTTAGTTTCCCAGCATAAGTTGCCACAGTGACTGAGCTTGAGCTATGGTAATTTTGCTTTCAGAAACCAAATCAAGTGAAAATAAGTCAGAATTACTGAAATAAGCCTGGCTTATTTGGTAAACTAGTTTTATGAAACAGCCCCCTGGTTAGCTGGAAGCTCCAACCATTATTCAAAGCTAAAATAAATTTAAAAATAAATAAATAAATAAAAATACAACTTTATGAGAACCAATGTAGTAATGTTTCTGTCCACAAGGTGGGAGAAAAGGCACATAAATCTGTGCCAGGGGTGTCAACAACTGCTGAAATCTCAGAACCTGACAAAATAAAGAGTGCAAATAAAGAAATAAATAATGTACTAAGCATATAATATATGAACACACTATGCCATTAAATAAATAATGCTAAATAGAGGCTTTTTCCTGAACATGTTGTCATAATTACTTGTGGTATAATTTCCTTCCTTTCATAGTACCAATGCTTTGTGCACAAATTTAAAATGAAATTAAAATGTCACAGAAATACCTTTTATTTCTTGCCACGACTCAAAGTAAAAGGGAGATAATACATTTTACAATAACAAGGACAGAACCATATAACAATGAAAATTTGAATGAACAGAAATGAAATATGTGAATGAATTTGCACTCCATATTCTACATCCAAGCATGAGAATGTGTCACTGTCACATGTAGTGTCATCATTATATGGCATGCTTGCAGGAAATGCACTCAGCATGACAGACCAGCTCTGTGTGATCAGTCACAGTTTTTCCCCTCTGTAAAGAAGAAGAGAATTCATTATGACAAGTCTAGCATGGTGAAATAACAAGAGCGTTTTTAAGCTAATTTCAATTCTCAATTTATTAAAACAATGAAAGCGAGCTTGAGAATCTTATTGGTAGCTTTCTATATGACTAATTCCATCAAAGTTCAAATGGACTGCAAAACAGAATAAAGAGAGAGAGACAGAGAGATAATAAAAAGGACAAGAACAATTCACTCAAGGACTGAACATAAAGCTTTGCGCAGACAGCAGTGTTCAAAGGAATCAACCAATTTTTGGCCTGAAACCAAATGAGTGAAGTGACAACCTGCACCAAAGTCTCCAGCTTTTATGAATCAGGCGAAAACAAAAAGAATATTTTATGTAAGGCTGATGAATTGATATATTTCAGGGGACCTTTAAAGGGTTGGTCTGAATGGGAAGAGCAAAATGAATGAAACAAAAGGATGAAACAAGCTTTTCATTGTAATTGAATAGAGCAGACATATTTTACTTCTGTTATAAACATTTTCACACTGAAGGTCCAGAAGGAAATTATTTACATTGACTAATAGCTCTTTTCAAGCTATGTAATCTTTACAGGATGTCCATAGATAGTGTTTAAAAAGCACAGTGTAGCTATACAGGAAAATAACAATGCTGTCAGCTAAACTGTCAGACAGGAAGTGAGGTCAGTTTTGAAATGTTAACCATAGCATTCAGGAATGATGGCCCCCTTGTGAGAAAGAGGAAGAAACTATCACAAACTATAAGGAGAAACAGTGATCTCATGTCATACTTCTTTATTATATTCTGAGAAGTGACTAAAAGTGAAACATCAGTACGTAGGTACAGCATTTGGTTTTACAGCAGAACAATTAATAAGATCACTGACTGATTAAAACAGAAAGTACATAATGTGTTCTGACCCAGAGTGTTTTTGCAGCTAGTAGACAATACACATTCCACTGAGTCTCAGTGAGGTAGTATTGTACGGCTGCTATTGTGTTCACTTCCTGTTGTGGGCAACAGAGTGGCATGACATCATTTTGCTTGATATATGCAGTGAGTCATTTCTCTGTCTGCTGCTGAATTCTAGTCAACACAGAATTTAACAGCTACAGATTGTGTCCTTTCTTGTGAACCTAAATGTTATAGTCTGCGTGATTGATTAATGTGCTGAAATTAAATATGAAGAAAATATTGGCCTTTTATGATTATCAGATGAAACCGTTAAAGGACATGAAACATACAAATGTAGGCTACTGATGTGCAAGTCACCAATTTATTGGCACAGGCAGTATTAGTAGTTGGATTATATGACATACGAGAAAACTCTGAATTCTGGTTTGATGGTTTTAAGAGTGGTCTCAGGCACTTGTTAGCTGGCCAGGCTGGGAGACCACCAGGCCAACCATCTAAACTGCAGCCTAAGAAAGGCAAACCACAGTTTCATAAGCATTAATAATGCATCATTTCATAATTTAACCGGTTAACTTTATTACACAGTAACTGATGAGCTGGCACTGTGGCTAAATGCAAATAATAACTTTGTTATGCTACTATTGCTAAATAACGGTGCCTGACGACATCGCTATTATATTTATGTACATAAACATCGAATAATTCTTAACCGAACGGCAGTGTATTTGGCTATAAAATTATTTAAGTTCCAGATTTTGCCTGTTGGTCTTTTAGTGCTAAGTAATGCTAAGACATTGACTATTTTGGGACTGATTAGATTTGGTTCCTCAAATTTATCCTGTGATGACAGTATTATACACACAGGTGTTATGTGATATTTTACGTTTTTCTTTAAGAGCACACCACGCAGATGCTCCCTTGCGCGGGACAGAAGCATCTGCACAATGATCAGTGCGAGAAATACGAAATAAGACCTAAATTCCGAAACACCTAAAACCATGGAGGAAATTAACATTAGGATAAGAGACTATTGCTCGCATTATTAATTTCCAAAAAAAAAAAAAAAAAATGATTCAATGCATTGCAGAGGGAAGACAAAGAAGTGGATGTGGAAATAGGCGTGACAGCGTGCTTGCATTAATTTGCTCAATGTAAATGCATCTCATTTACAGCAAATTTGGTTTGATTGTCGATCAGTGTATGTAAACATGAGCTCTAGTGTAAGTATATGAAAATGTCTTTTGATTGCATGCTTATTTGTTGCCTTTATTCTCAGATTTCCAGTTTTTTCGCTAACTAATCGGTTAGATTTTGTTTGACAGCCGTAAACGGTGTTGCAGTGGTCGTATCACGATAATGCGTTTGGTGAAAACATTACTTATAAATTCACATATTAAATACGAAGCGTTTCATTTTCTCCTCAACCCACCGCTGGTGATGACAAGCTTGTCTGCCGTTGCCTAGTAACGAAGCGACGAGCCCTTAGTAGATGTGGGCTTCATCAAATCCTGTTCATGCAACATTAGAAGGCTAAAAGCAATTTGTTAAGTGTGTATTGTGTACGTTATAAGCGCAACTAATTATATAAACTGTTTTGCCTTTGTGATAGATGCAGGAACGTGAACAAAGGGCGAGACTAAAGCACTTCCTGTCGGAGCTTGCAATACTGGGTTCTTTACAGGTGGGCTGAAGCAATACAATCTACAGTTTCATATTTAATTAAAACCAAATTTTGAGGTAGCCTAATTAAAGCTCATGCCACTGTTTTCACTGTTTTATATGTCTGTCTGCAGGGCTTCCATTATTTTCAGCCCTGGCTAAGAGGGAGAGAGGAGCTTCTGCTGACTGTGGTCAATGATGACTTGGTGTGGTCTTTGTTTCTCTGTTTATCTCTTTTTATGTTCTCTCTCAGGCTTTTTTATATACAAAAATGTGTTTCAGAAGATGTTTGGAGATAAAACGCAGCTTCAAACATCTAGAATATCTCTGGAAACATTAAACTTAGTTCATCTCAAGCTCAAGCGCTGCTGCATCAGTGACAGTTATATCTTACAGTGAGTGTTTCTTTGCTCAAAGAGGTGGCGTTCTCCTGGGTTCGCCGTGTCTGTGGCCTCCACCTTTACCAGCTCAACCTGCAGTAGCAGTTACAGTCTGGACAGCGACTACGCCAGCTCACCTTTAGCAGGAGAAGGGCCACTTCCACAGTACAAACCAGAGACACCAGACACCACACAGGAACAAACTCCCAGCAGGTGGAAGAAAAATTATCCTTGGACTGTAGCAATTATAAACTAAGTGCTTTATATCAATTATTTTCATTACTCACTTATAGGAATGTTGATTCTCATCTTCTCCCAGCCTCACCCAGTGAGAGAGAGATCGCTGTTCCTGTGAGTATCGTTGCCAATGTCAAATTCACATATTAAGAACATTACTAACCTTGAAATGAACTGGTAATTAGATTAGGTTTGAAAAAATAAAATAATCTCTACCGTTCAAAAGTTTAGGGTCTGTAAGATCACTTTATGTTTTTGCAAGAAATCTCTTATGCTCACCAAGGCTGCATTTATTTGATCAAAAATACAGTGAAACAGTAATATTATGAAATTTTGTAATTTTTTTTTTTGCTTAACCCAAATGTTTGAACAGTAGTGTGCATATCAATTAAAGAGATTAAGGATTAAATACAATATAATTAATGCACTCTTGCCATATAATAAAATGTTGTATGTACAATAGTTTACCTTTAACCTTTAGGTTTTCTATAAGTTATCAAGACAAAATTTCTGATTGTCTTGCAGTGGTCGGGGTTCTCAAAAGATTTTTTTTTTAATTGCAGGAAATGAACTGCACCCTGTTCCTGTTAGCCGGCTATGCCAAGTATGGGCAACCTTATGCCTGGATTCGATCCAATCACGAACGCCTAGTAAACGTAGGAGGAACTGATACGCTAGTTAAAGATACACCAATGAAGCTGAAGTCCATCACAGACTGGGTTTCAACCTCCCAAGGTTTTAAGATCTTCTTTATTTCACCATCTTCAAGTTTAATCGGCCATATTTTCACAATTTTATTATATACACTATTTCTTTATGTTCCTGTATCAAAGTTTGGAAATCTTTTTTTAAACAAGGTTAATGATTATGTATAAATATACATACAACTTATTTTAGTGGCTTTTGGGGGTTTTATATCCATATATTGTTGTGTTACCATAAAGCATATCAACCCCCTAGAAGGATAATAGTGAAACATCTGTAGTTTAAATTTGACAATGGTCTTACATAACACACAAACCTTTTATCTGCTTTGTAGGAACTCACGTATGGGACATAGTGAGTGAGTTAGTGGGACTGTGCACCATGCCGCCTCCCGACAACCCCTTCTCTCTGGACATGCGCTACCTCCAAACCCTGTCCCTCCCAGAGCGCTTCCTGGTCACTGGGGCCCTCTTGAATTTCCTGGAGATGATTGTGGTTCAGGGAAGCCGAGAGGAACCGTTCTACGATCTGGGTGAGTACAGAGCTTGAGTTACTTTGAAAGATAGGAGTCCGGGAAATCTAGGATCCAAATATTTGGAACGTTCTTTTGTCATTGTGCTCATACGATAAGGGGCGTGAGTAAGAAAAACAATTCAAAAATCTAAACATAGCAAAGTCTTAGGCCTGCTTCATGCATCCTGTCTTTGTTGCATATATTAATTTCGTTGTGGCACAGAAGCACAGCAGTTACTGGTTTATGTGAAACAGGCCTTAGGCTAGATTTTACTATCATCTTCCAATACACATTTCTTCTACTTTATTTCTTAGTTGTGGAAGAGTTGAAGCCACTGAGACGACTTCATTTCCAAAGCCTCTCTGAGGTCCAAAGGTTTCAAGGCAGCGACAGGACTCCAAGTCCTTTACCCACCAAATGAAAATGGATACTTCAAAAAAACCAACAATATCCAAGGATATTAAACTCCAAAGGATCATTGTTTTTACCATTTGCCCTAAAACTCCAAACATCACAATCTAGAATTGTTACAAATTGAACTATGAACTAACATGTTTGGTAATTAATTTATTTTTTTGATATTACCATTCATTTACGTATAAACAAAGAGGTTTAATAATGACAACTTTAGCTTTGTGACTTCAAGCTTCTAAATGTCAGCCATGGCATGTTTTTGTGAACCACGTACGTGACTTTGAAAAGTTACTAAATCAGACGAGAGTATTTTAATCCTCGCATTAAAAGATTTGCGCCTCATGACTTGCGCAGAAACTGCTCCCTCTTTAAGGACCTAATCTGTCCTGAAACTCAAGTAACAACTGGCTTTTTAAAAGTCTGTGCTGTCTTTTGTGTTTAATAAATGAACAGAATACAGGACACAGATGTTGTTTCATTTATAAAAAGTTTAATATTCCATAAAATACATTTAATATTTTATATGTACACAAAAATAGGTTTAAAATAAGGTACAAGAACATTCATAGAACATTAAACACCTTATAAAGCAGACAGAACAGATCCAACAACAGATCTGAGGTCGTTGTAGTGTGAGATACGGTTTAATACAACTTTAAATAAAATCCATAAGGATAAAATGAAAAAAAGAAATCCTTTGAAGTAACTGGCCTAACATGAGGCAGAATTTTAATACCATGAGGCACCGACTGTATACTACTGTGATATATGATGCGATTCTTAGTAAGCATATGTAGCAGAGTTAAGGAAATAGCCAAGTACGGTGCTGGACAATTTTTTGTACTATGAAATTGTGATTGTTCCAGTTATGCGAAGCAGGGTGTCCTCCTTTAAAATACATGGCTTATGCAACCAGGCCACTTAAAAATGGTTCCTTGCGATTTATAACTACATATAACTGCAGTGCTTTTCAAGGACTCTGTATGTAAGCATACCTTTGAATCAGTCAGCATTCTGATGTCATAAGCTGTCGCCTGGAGACAGTGACTTACTGGGATTTTTTTCCTTCTCAAAGAAAAATGGGCTGATGTAGTAAAAACTCGCAGTTACAGAAAAAAAGGTGGGGGGGAGGGGTAGCGCATGAGCTATTATGGCCTCAAAAACCGCTGGAAAGAAGGTGCAGACAGAAAATATTCTCATTTTAAGAGCACACAGCAATACTGCTTACTCTATTCTTCAATATCTGTTTGGAATTAGAACCTATGCTTCAAGTTCAAAGCTTGAACAACTGAAATTATGAATAAACATGGCAAACTGAGGTAGAACCAGGCAAAGCAGGATATGGCTATGATAGGTGACCAAAAACAAGAATCTCAGTACCTCTGTCTTTCCAATGCATGCTGGTATACGAATATGCAGTAAATAATACACCATGAATGATGGTCACATTGAGGGTGTAATATTAATTCAGTCATCAGTACTAATGTGTGGAGGTTTTGGCCATATGAAAGAGCATGTGAAAGCATACAGTAGTTTAGAATAAAACTGATTGTCTTTAAAACGCCCATTTACAGCATAACAAGCATTACTTCCTTTGTGCATTTAGGATAGAAACACTTTTCCAAAGCGCTTACTTTGACGTCCTGGTCCTGCTACTGTTTACCATCATGCATCCACCCACTTCCCAAACAGATCCTCACCTGACACCTCTAATACAAACAAAGACTGTCTGACTGCTCATCAGTCACATTAACAAAATATCCAGACGTGTACTGTGTACTGACTAGAAAAACTCAACTCTGGGAGATGTATGTGGCTTTAAAACATGATACCAATTCAACTCAGATGAGCAGTTTTGGTTTTGTCTCATAGTCCTTAAGCAAACTGAGATGAAACTTAATCCAGCATGACTAAACCCATCAATTTCCTAAATCAAAAAAAAAAAAAAAAAAAAAAGGTGATCTTTGGAAACCTACATTTTATCACTTTGGTAAATCCGTAAACTCAAATGCAGTGGCTGTTTAGAATACAGACTCTATCAAAGCTAAAAAATTCCACCAGTTGTAGGCGTGGTTGTCCTTTCCCTCAGATTCAATGCTGGAAATTCCCAAGCATCACAAAATGAATGTGGTCAAGGCTCAGGGTGGGACATGGACCATCAATGCCAGTTGTCGCTGGCAGAACCTCTTCTGGAAATGGAACGGAGAGGACTGCGGGACACCGACCCCCTCTTCTTCCAACGGACTGTAACACAAAATCCAAAACAAAACAGTTACAACTTTGAAATAGAAAAATAGAACACTGAGCCAATGCATTTTTGAGTTTCACAAGATTCTAATGACTGCATTCACTGCACTCTTTACATTATTGCATTTGGCAGACGCTTTTATCCAAAGTGACTTGTATTGATTTCAAGGTACATATTTCATCAGTTCATGGCCATCGAACCCATAACCTTGGCATTGCTAGCACCTTGCTGTTTGAGCTACAGGAATGCTGCACTCATCGGTCTCCACTTTGTCCTGCTTCAACTCACCTTTTCCCAAACTAGCTGGCAATGTTGACCCCTTGGGTGCAGTGGGCGTACCAGGAATCTCTGGCTCTTTAGTGATCCCTTCCCCTTGTGGCAACATGGCGCATCCACCCTGCCAGTCATTGAGCGCTCGCTGAAACGACATAGCCAGGCAGGCGGTCATGTCCTTCGCCCTTTCTGCCCGACTGCACCAGAAAACTCTGCATTGCAGCTGCTGACCAGGCTGCCTGCAGATGTACAGAAACACATTGGGTCTGGCCGTGTGCGAGGCGCAGTACGCGATATCCTGCAAGTAGGTCTTGGTAAGTTGTCTTCCGGTACTCAGTTCTTTAACTTCGACGTAACGGGGTCGCACTACCAGGGCGTGATCTTTAGAAAGCTTCCTGGGGGGCCCGTCCATGAGTCGATCGATGGCATCCTCCGCCTGCTCCAAGTCCAGGGAGAAGATCTTCTTGGTGCCGAGGTAGTGCACCTTGAAGAGGGGATCGCCGTGAGAGAGGCTCTCCGTTTGGTCGCGACGGAATCGCCGACGCAGAGCCGCCGGAGAGTTCTTTAGAGTTTGCATCAGATGGAAGGAGGCCAGGGCCATCGTGGGAGAAGATAGAAGGGGAGACACTTTTTTGGAGTCACAGGGATGCTTCTCCTGCTTATCCAGTAAGCCTCCCAGTGTGGCGCAGTGGAGAATAGCCTTGAGATCTAAAGCAAATAAGGAAGAGAAAGATGTTTTCATGCTCATGAGGTGAAAATCTCAACACAACATGCTCTTTACCCCAAAGAGATATTTACATGGTTGAGAAAAGTAACACTTGGACCACAAGTTTTCACCTCATATATTTAGCCACACACTACCTTAACGTTTAAGCATAAAATTACCCAGAACATTATGTTCTCATGTGGCAATCCGACTGCAACTGTCTGTCAACTCTTCATGGAAAAATGGCTACAAATAAACCCACACCCATGATCTCAGGATAGGATCGGTTTCAGTCAAGCATTAACACACACTTATGCATTGTCTCCTCCTGCGTGCAGCACAGGAGCTTCAAATATTAAACAGGCCACATTTGCGTCTAGCAAGAGTGGAAGAGCGTCTGTTGTCTGAGAGTCACCTGAGACACTGTGCTGGAAAATGGACGATAACAAACGTGTGTGTGTGTGTGGACACAGAGAAGTCATTTTTCCACTTCAAATTAGCAATGTTTAACTTTACACCATTTTGAAGGGGCTTATTCATAAGATCTTGGTCATGTTTAAAAAAAAAATGGATGGACTGACGAAATTCTGTCAAAAATGAGTATGCATGTAAGTAAATACTCAATACTGATACTGAAAAATAAATATCTAATATCAGCTGATAGTCAGTATGGTACTAATATATATGCATCCCAAGTTTCAAGTAACTGACCATGAAAACTGATGATGACCCTCATCTATGGCATATGACCTTTCCAAAAGTTCCGTTTTTACCCTGCTTCTCACAGCTCAGTTCAAGCATTTCCCTTAACCCCTTAACTGTCACCCCCCATTTTTGAACATATACGTGAAAGTGCACTATCCAAACTTAAACTCTTATAATTCATAAATGCTTTGGAATACAGACATAAAGTTGGACTCTTTTTAAAGAAGATAATCAGCAGATTACTCCAGAAGTGGAATTATTTTAAAATATGAAAGTAAAAGTCTAAATTTACTGTAAAGAAAATACACAATACTAAATTTTTTATATTTTATATAAAATAAATATTTTACGTAACAGGTTTTACTCTAAAATTGATAAAAAAAAATTAAAGCCTTCTGTCTAAATAAGTTATGTTCCAAATTTGAAGTTGATATGAAAAAAATTGAGGTTTCTGTGAGATTTTATTTAGAGCGTCATACCACAAACAGCCACCGGGTGCCATCCAAACTCCAATTAATTTTTTTGATGCATTTTTCTGTCACAAATGTCTAAATTTCTCTGTCAAAATATGGAATCCTGAGAGTCAGACCTTTCCGCCGATATGTATTTTGTCAAGATTATAAAAAGTTTTGATTCTAAAAGACTGTAATACCTTGTGTAATATGACAATTGATACCACCCACTAAGGGGGAGGAGACTGCCAAAAGATTTTAAAGTACCATTTCCATGGTAACTCAATGTCCAATTTCAAAATGGTCTTCACAGCATGAATTTTGAGGTTTTAAGCTTTCAAATGATATATAATTTATGATGATTACTAAAATATTTGATAGGGAAAAAAGACAAAAAAAAAAAAAGAGCGCCAAGCGTCCCACAGGTGGGACGGTGACAGTTAAGAGGTTAATTATATGCTTAGTGTGTTGAAACATGCACATCGCCCATTTCAAACATGTATTTGAACCAACCCGTGTTAACATGCCCTTGAGTGCCTCATTAGGTCAAGTCTAAATGCACAGAGGGGTTTTGTAGTTCTGCCTTGCATAAGTTATTTAACACTTGCAGCTGGTATTTCTTTTGTCTCGTGTTCCCAAAAACATCTCACTTTTAGTCCAACATTGTGCTGGCCATGTGGCCGATACCACTGTGCTGCATTTTATTTTTTCCGCTCTTTTTTTTTTCTGGTCCATTATTTCAGCATTCTCAGATGCTTCTGATGTTGGTCACCACTCAGGCCTCCAACTGTTTTTAGCCCCGATGCCTATTGTTGAGGAGAAACTTTCTACAGGAAACAGCTTTAGACGACATTCCGCAACCTTCAAAATATTTCTTGTCCCAAAGACAATGGTGTGTAATAATGTGTCATGTGAGAAATGCAAACATGAAATAACCTAGACTGAGTTGATCTACAGGCAACAAGTAGACACACACAAACACATCTGTAAGGAAATAACCTTCCCTTTAGAATACCTTTGTAAACATCTGAACCAGAACGTGCTTTGTGAAGTACGTCTGAAATGGCAGTTTTTTTAACAGTTGGATAAACCCAAAATTTGTCTGTGTTGACTCATTTGCTGTACAAAGAGACACTCAGATGTACTCAGAATAAGAACATTCGTAGTCAAATACAGCAGACGTAAATGTAAAGTACTTCTGATGGTTATCTCATAGCTGCAAACTAATACTACAGAAAAAAAAAAAAAACAAAAAAAAACACTGCTTTAACTGAAAGTCTCTCTTTAACGTTACTCAGAGGTCCTCATGTGGATGTGGTCATCCACAACTCTTCAATAGTTAATTATTACAAACCAGTGCAATTACTTCATAGTGGTTGACTAATATTGCTTTTTTAGTAACTGATGCCAATATTGCTTACTTAAATCAGCCTAAAATTGCTTGCGCTTTTTCTACCTTGGTTTTACTGGGGCTCTGGCCAAGTAAAATTGTTAAATACAAATTTAATAGCAGTAAATGGCATTAACATGAAATAATCACTTATTTTACAGAATATTTGTTCAACTGACTAATGAGCCTGGCAGACACCCATCACTAGTTCACAGTCCATTAAGAAAGTCAAATACACACCTATAAAATAGTATGCTAACTAAAGAAAAAAAAAATCAGTAGCCACTAGTAGCCAGTTAGTCCAACTGGAAGACAATGTTGAAGTTGTACAACTTAAGGCCAACAGAGCAAATAGGCCTAAGTATTATTTCGCCACCACTTCCTTACCAAATCCAAGATTTGTCAGTGAAAGCCTCTCACCTTTCATGCAATCTTCGCTTTTGGTCCGGCAAAGGTAAATCATGCGTCCTCCACAGACAGCTGAATGAAAAGTAGAGGTCCAAACCGTCGTCGCTTTTGTCACCTAGTAAAACTCTGTTTCACCTAAACCGAAATTGTAGCGGTAAGTGCACTTCACGATACACTGAGCCGAACGCGCTGTTTCACAATGTCGGGAGTGGATAGGGTTCGAAACAATCGCATGTTCTCCTTGGCGTGGGCAGCGCGGTTCTGCTTACCTCACTGTACGCTCTGACAAACCGAATGACTCAGGCAAGCGTCTGCAGCGCTGTATTTGAGCGGCGTGGGCACGCCTCCGCTGGGAGATGTGAGACAACCATGAGGACACGGTGTTAACGAATGCTGGAAGTGTATGAGGAGGGTGTGGGCAAAGTTCAGCCCTCAAGAAAGCGTCAGCGATGTACCCAAAATAAGATTCACCAGGGACAAAGACAATGTAGGCTATCTTTGCACACGGTCTGTGGAGGGAGAAAGTAAACGCCACTGGTTGGCAAGTGGATATGTAAATACACAAGTACAGATAGCATCGAACTGTGACGATCTCGATGTACAGACTGATAAGAAAACAAAACACCTGCATGTGTTTGTTACTATATTAAGTATTTTTTTTGCACGTTCACCATGACTGGTGTAGGGCCTGCACGTATAGGTGATGCAATATGAGTACATATAAAATATAAATTAATGACAGAAACAAAGTAGAATTTACCGTTTGATAATTTCATCACGTTAATAGTTGTTAAATTAATTGGTGTCATTAGTAGGTTCTGTTGTTAGTTAATCAACGTTTTCTTTTCTTTCAAGTTTTTCATCTATGTTTAAGTATCATGGCTGACCAGAAGGTTGTAACATTTTCTAATGTACAGTGGTGGCCAAAATTATTAAAACACTAATATTTTCACCAGCTAAAAAATGGTTTTATGTCAGTTATTTCTATCTTTTGCTGTAGTGTGTCAGAAGGAAATATCAGTTTACATTTCCAAACATTCATTTTGCCATTAATTGTAATAATCCAGTGAGATTTTTGTTTGCACAAGGAGTCTGACAACAGCCAGTGCTCCACACAGAGATCTGATCTCATCATCATCCAGTCTGTCTGGAATGAAACAGAGCAAACTGAGACAGACTAAATCCAGAAGAACTGTAGCAAAGTCTCCAAGATGCTTCAAGAGACCTACCTGCAAAGCTACCTGAAAAACTATGTGCAAGTGCACCTAGGGCAAAAACTGCTTTAAACGCAACGGATGGTCACACCAAATGTTGATTTAATTTAATTAATAGAAGTTAATTGATAAAGAAAATAAATTTTTGACAGCATCCTCATTTTCCAGCATTTTTATACAAGTGCCTAAAACTTTTAACAGTGCTGTAGCTTTGCAGGTAGGTTTCTTGAAGCATCTTGGAGATGTCGCCACAGTTCTTCTGGATTTAATCTGTCTCAGTTTGTTCTGTTTCTTCATGTCATTCCAGACAGACTGGATGATGATGAGAGCACTGGCTGTTGTCAGACTCCGTGTGCAAACAAAAATCTCACTGGATTATTACAATTAATGGCAAAATGAATGTTTGGAAATGTAAACTGATATTTCCTACTGACACACTACGGCGAAAGATAGAAATAACTGACTTAAAACCATTTTTTAGCTTCTAATCATTTTGGCCACCACTGTACTTCAACTGGACCTACAAAGATTGCACAAAACGTGATGATATAAACAGCTGACACAACTGTGAGAGTGACTAACGTGGGTTTATCAAATTAATTTATATCAATGCATAGCAAACAACCTTAAAAAAGTTACTGTAGTTACTGGCATGAGTAATCTAATGGTTAATAATCTGGGCTCTTAATGCCAAAGTTGTTTGTTGACTCCCATATGGAGGTGATGCATCAGTTGGAAAATTTAATAAGGCATCCTATCTATTGCCATTGTGCCAGAGCAAAGCACTTAACTTCAGGAATGGCTGAAGAGACCAAGTGTTTCTGAAATTAGTGAATTATACAGAATGTACCGCATTTTTCCCAATTGCTGATGCCCCTTCAAACGGCTACTCAATATTTTGCAAACTGTCTGGCTGTAATTTGTTCATTGTTTACTCTCCTGCACTGATAGTTATTCTGCGCTCTCTTAATATACTACTGTTATTATTTCTTGTTCCACTACACATTGGTAAGCACCATTTCCATTGTGGAATTTTGTCTACTAAATAGTGAATCTCGAAACTAGTCTCCAAAGGAAGAATATGGGATGTCTTTCTTATGTTTTTGATTATTTTAACATTTTGATGTTTAAATTTTTTTTTTTTTGGTTTTTCAATAGAGGTAAAAGTGAATTGAGTTAATTCATACCATGTGTGTGGACTGAGGAATGAACACTGAGCCCCTGTGAGAAGGTTTGGGAGACACACCCACCAAAGTAGCTCTGGTAGCACAGCAGTGCTATTATACAACTACCAGTGACGCCAACAACCAACCCCCAAACAAAACTCCCCCCAACAAAACACACCTCACACACACTCTAAATGCATAATGAGTCCAATACATTAAGTACAAACACACTGTCTTTCACGTAAACCCAACATGAAAAACAGTGTGCCAGGTTCATTGCACAGTGCCAACGCAGGAATAATTGAACAGTTGTCATGGGTAAAGCATTTTTGACATAAACCACTTCATGTTTTTGCCAGTAGGATGGCAATGAGCAAGTTAGGCATCATGTTTGCAAAAAATTATTAATTTTAAATAAATAAAATAAATACAACAATTTCTGGATAAAACTTATATCTGTGTATCTGTCGTATCTGTGATCTTTCTGGTGATGACCCTGATCTTAATCTAATGACCATTAAGGTTGTTGTTTTTTTAGGGGTGGGGTTGCTATTTGTGGAGCCTGAGAACTTCAGGGAAGCAAAGCATAAAAAGTGCTTTCTGCCTTCTTTCTTCAACTCAGCATCTTAATCAGAGTAACCACCCACTTCTCGCTGAAAGCCTCCATATCTTATCTCACAGGCCTAAAGTAAAACTTTCCAACAGAAACAAGAAAATCTCAAAACGCAGACAGTGCCAACTCTAAATACGTAGGAGACATTTTTAATGGACCAAAATGTGATTGACGTAACTGTTTGGACATTTTCTTTTCATCTCTCTTGTATGCAAGTAGCCATTTAAGTAGATGTTTGATCCAAAGTGCCACATATTATAAGGACAATCCTCTTGGAGCAACCTGATCGATGTTGCCTAAGGGTGTTATGATACTTCAGTTTGCTCTGTTTGAGTTAAAGTTGTTTAACTTGCTTTACATGACCGTCTGTGTGAAACTTTGAGTTTCACAGTGAATATTCATTAACACGCACAAATACATTCTTCTAATGCTAAGTCATCATGCTTAATCATAATGAATAACAAATATGATTCAAATGTAAGATTGAGAGATGTACAGTATGTCATTCACAAGTATATTGCATGTTTTACAATGGTGGTATTAGATTTGGAGAAGCTCCAAATTCTAACAGTTAATGTCAATCATTTTACATAGCAACTGCTGTCTGTTCAATGAACTTTACTTCTTCAAAGGGCAAAATAGTACAAGAAGATTGAGAGCCATTATTAAATATATTGATATAAATATATTTCTGTTTTAATTTGGAACAATAAGACATTTATTAGTACTGGACTTTGTCTGCTGTGGCAGATTCAGAGACAGCTGGAATATTTATGTGTGACCTCTGGCAAAGCACTGCTGCTAAATTTAGTAACAGGTGAGCGAGCCATAAACAACAATATTAGATCACATGTGACAATTTATGCAGCATATCCCACGTAATGTACTTGGAGTTCACAACCTTACAGTAACCTGCAGACATGGGGTTTTATCATTAGGATAACATTTTATCATTAGGATAAGGCTACTGCTTAATTAGATGAGCTTCTATTAACCCGGTTGAAGTATGAGGTAATCATCTAATGTTTTAGAATAGATATAAACAGTCGTCTTTTTAATCAAACAATGCAAATACCATGCTAGATTTAAAAGTAACAGTGACGTGGCCAAATATGGTGTCTCATACTCAGAACTTGTGCTCTGCATTTATCCCATCCAAGTGCACACACACAGCAGTGAGTAGTGAATAAACACACACACACACCTGAAGCAGTGGGCAGCCATTTTTGTTGTGCTGCCCAGGGAGCTGTTGGGGGATCAGTGCTTTGAAGGTGGAAAAAAGCGCTCTACATTCACTCCCCCCACCTACATCCCTGTCAGTACTGAGACTTGAACCCACAACCTTTGAGTTACAAGTCTGAATCTCTAACAGTTTGGCCACACATGCAGAAACACATATGCAAACATAATTTTCTAGGCATGAGCTTTCTGTTAATATTTTTTTTTAGATATATGATTGTGTATTTATAGTTTCAAACTTACTGCTTTTTATAAATGCTTTTTTTACTCATATGCTTAGAAAACAAACAAGTTAAATTCATTTTAAGATTACAATGCCATGTTTTCCTGTAAGAGATGAATGTTTTGTTAAATGTTTGTGTAACCTACAACTAGATTACTCAAAAACATGTTTGTAATAATGCCAAAAAATAATGCAAAATTTTTATGTCAGAATCAATTAATATAACACTCTGGGCCATTTTTAGTCATTCTATTAAAATGTGGTCATTCCATTCAAAGAAACAACTTCAACTGTGAAACAATCAGGAAAATAATAGGCCCCAATTTTGTGTTCTTGGTTTTTTTTTTTTTCATTAGACGTTCTTACTGTGCATAGCTAGCAATTTTAACACAACTACAGCACTCACATTATCTAAAATAAATCCCTCAATGTTCTTTCTTCTTGGCATGAGTAGGTGTGTGCAAACTATGTCCATGAATGCCTCTACTCACGTTTGTCTGGATGTGTAAATAACACATGTACTAGAAAATGTACTTGTTTGTTTTGGCTGCAAACACACCCTGAAGAACTGCTATTTCAGTTCATTTCATTTCTGGAGGTCAGTGTAATGTGGGCAAGAATTGTCCATGATAGAATAAGGTTTTACCTATGTACAAATATCAGATGTAGTTTAGGTGAAGAAAACTGAATTTCTTAATGGATCACTCACTGACTGAAACAGTTAATGTCTAACAAAATATTAAGTCTTGTGCTGGAAAGCCATAGCTTGACCAGCTCAACTCACGGTTAAAGGGATAGTTCACCCAAAAATGAAAATTCTGTCATCATTTACTCACCCTCAAGTAGTTACAAACCTGTATGAATTTCTATGTTCTGCCCAACACAAAGGACGATATTTTGAAGAAAGTTTGTAACCAGGCTGTTTTGGGGCACCACTGACTTCCATAGTAGGAAAAAAACAATACTATGGAAGTCAATGGTGCCCCAGAACTGCTCTGTTTCCCACATTCTTCAGAATATCGTCCTTTGTGTTCAGCAGAACAAAGACATTCATACAGGTTTGGAACTACTTGAGGGTAAGTAAATGATGACAGAATTTTCATTTTTGGGTGAACTACCCCTTTAATGTCACATGACTAATGCTATCTGCGTCTGGCCGCTGACGGTAACGTTTGCTCAGTCTATTTCCTCACTCAGATACGGCGGTGATGACAAACAGTTGTTCTTCTCCTAATATGGGAAAGAGGGACGTTAGTCCTGTACACTGAATAAGAGATTTTTTTTCTTTTTCTCACTCTTGAATTCTCTTGCGGCTCAGTTGCATCAGCTTGATTATGAGCTCATTTCCTTTTTTATCTGATCTATATATACAGTAAATATATGTATAGCAGACAATAAACTGTCAGATAAGTTGATTAATTGGGCTTTTTTGACAAAAATAATTCAACTACTGTGATTCAAGTACTGTGATAGTGATTTTAAACAAATGTCCTCTATCCAAATCAGAGCAGACTTTTTTAAAATTTGTTTTTCAATTTTCACTACAATCACAATATTTTTAAGCTTTTTTCATTCTTTTTTTTTTTTTTTTTACTTTTTGTTAAGGTATATCTACATTAAAATCTTTATTCAGTTGCCTGAAGTTTCATCATGTCAAATTTAAACGGATGAAAGCACCCCAAAAACGATACTATAGTAGCAGAAAAAGAATGTCAACACGTCATAGACTAAACAGGAAAGAAAGACTGTTTCCTGCCCTGTACAAGATCAAGAGGAGACTGCATAGTATGTAGGCTACGAGTGGGCCTTCAGCTGATGTTATTTTGGGTGTAGACTGTTGTTATTTGTGCACTGTTTACATTTACAATTAGTGTACATTTACATTGTTTAACATTGACTGTTAAATACATTCTAAGATGTCTATTTTTTCCACTAATGTTAGGATCAAATTCTGCGTAAAGGTTCTCGCATCCCATCTGCAGGATGACTGTGCCTCTGTTCTTCCATCTGTTCTTTATGAGGTGTGTATAAAAGGGTCTTAGGCTACTGGCTGTGACGTCAGGGCTGCTATTTTTCCATGATTGCATGAGTTTTCTAAGCGCTGTAGTTAGAAGCGTTAATGTCAGTTATATAAAGGTTCCTGGCGCTGTCCTGGTACTAATGAGCCTATACCGGGGCACCATGTAGCGTAAAGAAAAAAATCCATTCTCCCCTTTCTTGTTCCCACACCTTCAACATTTTCATAAAACTGTTGATCAATCACAAGTCCTCTTATGCGTCAGTGATGTCCTTGACATTCCAGGCACAAATACGGCTGTTTAATTTGTAGTCCTAAGAAGAGAATTAACGTTTTCCAGTCATGGGTTTGATCCTAACCCAGACTCTCTGAAATGTCAGTTTTCAGTAAATTAAAGGTCTGTAAGAGAGTTTTATCTTTTGTTTAGTTTTGTGAATTTTGAAGCTGCTGTTTTTTTCACCATTGGCCTAAATTTCTTTACACATAAGTTTTCGCACCAGTTCCCAAATAAGTTCAACAAATAACAGTTGATCAATCAGACAACAATTGTAAAGCAAACAGCAAAGAAAAAAAATACCATGTCAGCGTCTACAATTATAATGGTGTGTAATTCAAAACAATACACAAAAAAACGTTAGAACTGATTGGCTGAGGGGGAGTTGTCAATCTACAACTACCAATGATGACGCTTAAACCCGCCCTGATTTACATGAAACTCTAACTGCAACATTTGGAAAAACAAGCGCAGAACGTGAAAACAAGAGCGAAGGGGAAAAACAGCATAAAAATATGAGCAGAAAATGTCTGAGAGCAGAAAAAACAGAGAAATATAAACAAGAAAAATTTGATTTTGTGCGCAAATCAGATAATTTTGCATTAATATTTCAATTTTGTGCAATATGATTTTAAATGTGTTTAAAGTTTTGATTCATGCTAATTATTTTTTAAAATGCGTTATTAATTTTTTTGATTTATGCTTATTATTTTTCTATCCGTGACCATTGTTTGCTATTCTGAAAATTTTGCTTTCATTTTTAAATCTTGTGCAATATATTTTTACTTGCGTTTTTAAATGTTGTTTTCACGCTTGTTATTTTTTTTATTCGTGACTGCAATACTTTAGGCGGGAATCTGATCCCATACTGTTTCACTACCGCTGGACCTTTACATACGTCATCTGAAGATCAAGCGTTGCTGATGGAAAACGGCAGAATTTGCCCCCTCGCTTGCGTTAGTCAGCCTCAGACAACGGTTCAGTCAGCAGCGCCCGTTACTTCAACACTGGACCTGTTTTGATTGGCCCGGGGCCAGTTTCTGAGAGAGAAATCTGAAAGCATCCCCACCCTCTCCATCTAACTAGTGCCTGAGCCCACGAATCTATATTTAGCAGCATACAAACTCTGAAAATACAGTTTAGACCACTGAGTTGAACAGCGGCTTTGTGGTGTGAAATGTGTGGCCTATTTATTGTAGGCCTTATATTCAATGAGCTAATGTCACACTGACTAGGGAAGCTATATTATGAGCCTGTTACATATGCAGTCTGAAAATTGAATTTAGATTAAAAAAAAAAAGGATAGGCACGGTAGACGTGTGTAAAACTCAATGATTCTAGATCTATAAACACTTTTAGATATGTTATATATCTAAACATGTTTATATCGTTATATATAAACACCTACTCTTGGAGTGTTGTTTAGCCATTTTCTTTATTTATTATGGGAATAACAATAACCTAAGAATAAAAGGCCTTAGAGTTTACTGTATCATTACATTTTAAAGTAGGCCATAGGCTACCAAATGGTTTAAAGGGATAGTTTCTTCTAAAAGTCTACCATCAGAATTACAAACATTCTTTCATATTTTGAAGAATGTTGGTAACCAAACAGTTCACAGTAGCCACTGTCTCATATAGTTTTTTTCTCTCTCCCATATTATGGAAGTCAGTGGGTACCAACAACTATTGGGTCACCAGCATTCTTCAAAACATCTTTTGTGCACATCAGAAAAAAAGAAACGCATATATGTTTGGAACAACTTTAAGTTGAGTAGCCTGGGAGAAGCTTCATTTTTGGGTGAACAACCTCTTAAAGTTAATGAATACTTCAAAATCATCAACTTCAGTCTGTTATCTTAATAAATGTTGGCCAGCTGACTTACATTTGGAAGTCTTGTACTCCATGAAAATGTGTTAGGTTTGTTTAAGGTTATTCAGCTTTTATATTAATAATAGCTGAATACGTCATTTTTGAATGATTCAGGAAAGTAGCCACAGAATGTGTGAGGGAGAAATAGTTTAGTCACTGCATCAGCAAGCTAATATTAAACACCATACTGAACGTTATGTTGCTAGTAATAATGAAAGTAACTGTTCAACCAGCTGTTGAGCCTTTGAATGTAGCCTACTGTATGTTTCTGTCAAGTAATCATGACGTGCGTATATCTAGATATGGATGTGTCTAATAATATAAGCGTATAACATTAAACATATTTTAGTCTACTGTTTTAAAAATACAAGATAATTTACAAAGGTTTCTTTATAATATTGTATAAATGGGCAGTAGTGATGGCGGAACTGTTACAACATCAGAACCTGCAGAAGGCGCTGTTTTAGCAGTTTCCAAGTGCCGCGTGAGAATCGGAGCAACATAAACACATCTCTTCCGTATTTTCATTTCATAATATTCCACGTTGACAAACATTCAGATTTTGTTGCTTAGTTTGTTATTATTGTTGAACACAGGATGGATTTCACAATCCGGGCCGCCACGCTCGAGGACTGTAAGGACATCTCGCGGATGATACTGGTGAGCCGACGTGCCCGCGTGTCATATGCGTGCGTCCGTTTATGACGATTTTAGAATCTTATGAAAAATTGAAACACAGACCTGCTGCGTCACTGACAGCATGCGTAATCTTTCATTATCTTCCAAACACTGCTATTGTTTTAACGTGTAACGTACGTAATTGCATCAGTGTTGTTGATAACAGAGTTACAGTAAGCCTTATTCATTTGGCACACTGTAATTAGGGATGGGCGGATCGATCCTAAAGTATCGATACTTTCGATACTGATGTTGTATCGAAAGGATCGATTCTCACATAAAAATATCGATTCTAAAGTTCATTTTTTTTAACCACTAATTTTATTTATTAAGAAACTCGGTGCATAAAATAAGCTTCTAAATGGAAAAATAGACTATATTAGCGAGTGATTGTGTTGGATAGAGCTATTTCTCCTGCTCTTTAGAACACACGCAAATGCTGAAAGACAGAACCAATCAATCACAGACAGCGGTCGCTGCTGACGCATGGCTCAGTCAAAGTGTTTGTTCAAATAGGGCTGCGTTTCCCAAAAGCATCAGTTGGCTGGGTGCAGATCCTAAGAAACCATGCCACATTATTACATTACATATCATCATTATTATTATATATAAAATTAGTTATGAAAAATGCATCACAATTTCTACACAAATATGAAGCAGCAATAATAATCAGAAATGTTTCCTGAGCAGCAAATGATATTAGATTCATTTCTGAAGGATTTATTTCTGAAGACTGGAATAATGATGCTGAAAATTCAGCTTTGATCACAGATGCATTTTAAATAACATTTTTAAAATAGGCATGCATTAAAATAGAAAATAGTTATTTTAATGGTTATATTTCACAATATTGCTGTTTTTACTGTATTTTTGTTCAAATAAGTTCAGCCTTGGTGAGCATGAGACTTATTTAAAAAATATTACAAAATCTTACTAACTTTTGTGTACATGTAATATTTATTTTAAATAGGCTAGTTTGTGTAAGTAAATTTAAACTGTTGTTAAAAGTTCAAATGGATTCTGTTATGTTCTGTAATTGCTGTTAATAAATCTGTCAGAAAAAAAATATGCTAAAGTTTCACCTTTAGGAGTACAGCATTCTGGCAGCCTTTTAAAAAAAAATTAACCATGGTTTTATTACAGTAACCACAGTTTACCACAGTATTTGTAGTAAAATTGTAGTAACCACAAATTTACCATGGTAATAATAATACATTTTAGTACTTACTGAATGTAACACCATGTTTATTTTTCATGGGGTACCCCAGGTACACCTGTAAACTTATCTATGCCCTGAAGCATGCATACTTGTACTAATATGCTCCCTTTTAGGGGTATAGGTGCACCTTTGAGGTTACTGCCCCAGTAAAGGGCTAAAATACAATTTTAGTATATTTCATTTCTGACAGTGTAAACAAAAAAAGGCCTGTGAAATGTTTAAAAAAAAAACATGGCTTTAAAATCTAATATTAAATGAGTATAATTACTGATTATATTCTTTTAATAATTTAAAAGATCATTTTAGTTTACAGGTATCGGTATCGATATCGACGATACTGGGCTTGAAAATATCGGTATCGGATCGAAAATAAAATAAGAGGTATCGCCCATCCCTAACTGTAATCTGACGCTTTGCTCTTTCCTGTCATTGAGCCTAGTGGACGGCGTTTGGAATGCTGGGAAACGTGCAGCAGCCTTCATCTGTCAGCCGCGACTTTTGTGTGCTTTGATTTGAATCGAGGATGCGCAATGACGTCATAGCAATGAAGATGAAAGAATCAGAAAAGCAGAGCGTAGGGTGACCGCTACATTACGCAGGCCATTGTCACGTCATGAATTTAATGTACCTATAAAACCTTGTTAGTTATGGACCGTGCGACAATGGAGAGAAATTAAAAATTAAATACTTTGCTGATGTCAGAATAGTGAAAATAAATATCAATGATACAGTCTAATAGAATTCAAAAGATACTTTAACGATTCATTAAATATGAATAAAAACTGTAATATTTGCTATAGTGCCTGCTTGAATTGCATCCATGCCGCCTTCTGTGCAGCAAACACTTTTTAAGCTATTTCCTTTCAAATATTTCATGACTTTAAAAGTTTCATGGGTGTAAAATACTTTTCTAGGAAAAGTTTTCAACAGCAAAAATGTGCATTGTCCACATGGAACAATATTCAAGATTAAATGAGTGCCTTAATGTGGATAAGAAAAAGAAATGGCTTATTAGTCATTCTTTCATTTTTATCCATATTAATGCCATCACATATGCATCACGTGCTTGCAAAGTGAAGAAAAATGGCTTGTTACCAAGGCAAAATTGAACAATAGAGGGTGAAACTGTTTCTGTTTTCAAATCCTTCACACTAGGAACTGGCAGAATATGAGAAAGTTTCTGACCAGGTCAAGATTACACAAAGAGGTAGGCCTGATTGTCATATGCTTCCAGTACATGTACAATAATTAATTCTGTGAATTGCTTTATTAAGAATTTAAAGCTGAGATCAAACATACTTCTCTACTATAGAGCTGGAGCAGGATGGATTCTCCAAAAACCCTTTTTTCCATGGAATTATTGCTGAAGTGCCAGAGCATCTTAAGTCCAGAGAGGGTGAGAAAAATTAACCTTGATTTAGTATTTATCTTGCATCAACAATCCTATTAAAACATCACATAAAAACTGCTGTACTTCTGCGTTGCCCTGTAGTAAGATACAAATTTGTTATCTAATCTGGGCATGTGTGTCATGTCTAGCCTGAATGCATAGTTGTTACATAAGCTTGTTTGCCATTTTTTCCTCTTTGAATTTACTTCCTCACAGTTACATATATACATTTTCAACACTGTTATAAAGCAGCTTCGGCACAGCATATATATTGTTGTGGCATTTATTCATGCATGATTATTTGACCCAAAAAAATGAAAGTTTGCTGAAAATTTACTCAACCTGCAGACCATCTAAGATGTAGATGAGTTTGTTTCTTCATCAGAACAGATTTGGAGAAATTTAGCATTACACCACTTGCTCGCCAGTGGATCCTCTGCAATGAATGAATGGGTGCCGTCAGAATGAGAGTCCAAACATCTGATAAAAACATCACAATAATCCACAAGAGTCCAATTCATCAGTTAAATTATTTTGAATTAAAAAGCTGCGTGTTTGTAAGAAACCAATCCATCATTATGACCTTTTAACTTGAAAGTGTTACTTCCAGCCTGATACAAGTCCATAATGCTTCCTCCAGTGAAAAAGTCCATCCCCTGTTTTCTCACAGTAAAATCCACTGACAAATGTATTTAGAACTGTTTTGGACTGGTTTTGCTTGTAAACAGTGCTTGAGCTGTGCATATTTCTCTCCTGATTCAGACGAGATGATTTTTTCACAGGAGAAAGCAATATTATGTATAGTGGACGTTAATTGATGGACTGAAGTCATGTGGATTACTTGTGGATTATTGTGATGTTTTTATCAGTTGTTTGGACTCTCTTTCTGACAGCACCCTTTCACTGCAGAGGATCCATTGGTGAGCAAGTGATGTAATGCTAAATTTCTCCAAATCTGTAACAATGAGGAAATAAACTCATCTCAATCTTGGATGGCCTGAGGGTAAAATGTCAATTTTTTAGTGAACTATTCTTGCCTGGCCAAATGTGCCAATATTGTGGTAACTGTATGTTTTACAACCTGATATTGTTTGCCTGGAGTATGTTTGAGTTTTGTGTTTACCTTGGTGTTAACTTTAATGTTGTTGGGGTTTTTTTTATTTTAGCCATCAAGCTGACAGAGATGACTCATGTATGTATACCTCTTTACAGGTCATACCAAGGTTGGTTACTCTCTGTACTTCTACACATACAGTTCATGGAAAGGTCGGGCGGTGTACATGGAGGATCTGTACGTGATGCCAGAGTTCAGAGGTAAGGAACCCACACTGTGCGCTTTTGTTTATTTGAATTGAAAACGAATTGTAAGCCCTTTGACTGATTTTCTGAGTATTTCCAGGGAAAGGCATTGGCAAGGCTCTGATGTCCAAAGTTTCCCAGGTGAGGGGTGTTTATTTATACTAGATAATAGCAGCATTTGGCACATGATCATAATACATTAGTAAGGAATCTGTTGTTAACAAATTGAGAATTAGATTATTGTTGATTGTGTACGATTTTACATGTTTGGAATTACGATCTCCCTCAGCTTGGTCTGGCTGCTGGTTGCACCCAGCTGAATTTTACGGTGCTGGACTGGAACAAATCATCCCTTGACTTCTACCTAAAGCAGGGCTGCTGGGATGTGACCTCCGACCTCGGCTATCACTGCATGCGCTGTGAGGGCAATGCCCTTGAACACTTGGCCCAGGGGGACCTTTAAATTTTGAAGCACATAGATTCCCCTGTCAACCCCTGATCAGAGCCTCAAGTAACAAGTTGTTTGATAAGCACAGGAAGATGGTGAACTGCCAGTTAAAATGGAAAAATGGAATAAGTAACCATGCTCATATCCTATATACATTTTCTGCAACTTTTTTGAGGTGATATAGACAAGCATTATTGCCGAGAACAACAGACAGAAGATGCTGCTTATTTATGTTGCCTCAAAAAGTGCATTACATATTGATTCAATCTACACATTTAAATTGTGAAGTCTGGCCTAACCAAAGATTCAGAAGTGCACTGTTGTGTTATTAGAAATCACATCTATATTGGGCATATTATGACATAATCATTTTTCTACTAGTGGAAAGAGTGGAAGTGAAATTGTTACAGTTGGTGCTGTTTCAATCGTTTGTATTTAGAATTTAGAACAGTTGTTCTTAGATGTACTATTTAAATAGCAATTTTAGTATTTAGCCATATACTATGTGTCATTTTGTTTGTACATTTGAATATCTGTTTGAACATCTAGTCGGTCTCGCTCAAAGAACCACTTGATCTAAAATGATACACAAGTAGTGTTCTTAAACTATGTTGTAATATATGAAGAACTGATTGGTACACAAGTCACAGCCGCATAGAAGACGAAGACGGGTCTGTTTACACTGTACATGCACAGATATGAGCCACATACTTTTCTCGACTAACTTTTGGCAACTGTTACCAGTCATAACAGAGAATAATCTCACTAAAAGTAGAAAAAATGCACTACAATTGTAAATGAGCTAAATCCTATATGTTATGGGTAAGTGAAACCATGCTTGGATTTTGCTTTTCTGAATCGTTTAATTTGCCTTGTAGATTATTTGTGTGCAATTTTTTAGTAACCAGATATTTTATGTTTATTGCCAAAAGGTCTTTGGCAAGAAACTCTTGTGCTGTTACTGAATACATCATAAACGTGAACAACATACAACCCGTAAGTACCTCAGTCTCTAAATTTCGTTAGTAATTGGTAACCTTTTATGACCTGTTAGGATGGAACTGTTATTTTGTAGCACTTTAGAGAAGATCTGTGTAGCCTCATTGTGAAGATGATGGCAACAGTTTTGTTACAAGCTGCTGTATCCAATGTACTATGGAGTCTGTTGTTCTATCAGCCATTGATAAAAGTACATTTGTCCATGGTTTTGCTACATGTGTTTTTACTTGACTAAAAGCTTTTTAAACATTGTGATCTAGATTAGTGTTTAACAAAACTATGCACAAGTAATCATAAAATAAACACAGTAAATGCCATCAAAGCTCACTTTTGAATCAATGACCGTAAGATTAATCTTAGCTGGAGGCAGGATTCACATTTGGCCTGCAGATCACCACATTTCTAGGCGGCTGAAACGCAAAACATTTTGCAGTTACTACACCTTAGGCAACAGCGACGTCAAGTGGTCATCTGGAGAAGCGATTAACGATATACCACATTTAGGACTTTTTTCCAGCGCACTTCACTGAGGAATTCAAGTAGTATTTCAATGTTCAAAACAACCGAGACAACAGTTGCGACGTGCAAATGTTGTTTCATTTAATCCTTTATATGCTCAACCGATTGACAGGCCAACGTTTCGTAGCAAATAAAATAAGTAAAAACACGGTGAATCAGACCCAGGCTCATTTTCTGACTCATAATAATCAAACGCACTGCCAGGAAACCATCCAGTTGTTTGGGATTTTTGGAAGGGAAAAGGGAGAGCAAAATTAGACACATCTTCACAATATTGACATTTATGTTAGGAAATGATTAAGCAATGATTAGACTGCGCTGTTTGTCATTTTAGAAACCATAGAGGAGATATAAAAAAAAGACATAAAAAAGGCTATACAAAATATTACATTTAGGGAAAAAAAGCAAACAACTTCCATGTCATTTGAAGGTAATACAGGTTACTATTTGAATAATCCCAGCAAACAGCACGCACATAAAGTTTATTTAGGCCTACCATATAAAATAAGCACATGGTTTTATTTGCCGATTCAGGTTACAAAAAGAATATAAATGTGCGTTGCTGGAGTTGCATGGCCGGTTGCATAAATGCTTAGACTAGTGTTAGCAGTTAGTCATCTAATTTTTTCAAGACTGGTCATAAGTCTTCTAGTCATCAAGTTCGGTTACATAAAAACGTAGATTGGTCTAATTTGAATCGGAAAAAGTCACTAATTGCCCCTTGGGTTTATCCAGCTATTTTCTTTTTCTTTTCTTTTCTTTTTTTTTTTTTTAACTAAAATTTCTTTTGGCATGCATTGCGGTGATAATTTAATCAGCTCTCTTTACTCTATTGATCCATGGTCACATTTTGTAAAACCCGTAGAGAACAACCAGTTTAACCAGCCTTCTAAAAAAAGACACGCGGACAAGCGCACTTGTTGATTTGAGGCAGGACAGAGCTAAATAGTATTTCGCTGCAGAATAAGAATACTTGGCACCGCACGAGGGGGGAAGGAAATCTGTTTTCCACTGCTGTGCAGGACTCACTTCCCTGCAGTGCATACTTGAGCACATGGACGCAGAAGTGCTTTGAAATGACACCTCTTATGGACTAGACAATGATCTGTTTGTCTAAGAGAACACGAGGAAGTCATGCCAAAGAATCAGGTCTCCGTAAGATGCGAGTAAAATCCAAACTCCACAGTGTTGCTGCGATACTGTCTACTCTCTGCACAGGAATGAGAGGAATATTGCTATTCCATTCGGGCCAGTTTATGCAATAAACGCAGACAGTTCTCCATATACCAAAGCATTGCCAGCGGCGACTGATTTGCTGGGTCAATCTCGCAACGATTGCAACCAGGTTTGCGTTGACCGCGCTGCAACAGCTGCATTTGCGCTCAGAGTTGGAGAAGCTCTACCAGAGAGGCTCAGAGATGTTCTCGTGGAATATGGACAGAATGATTGATGTGGAAGCTCCAGAACGGTAAACGACCCGTGTGCGCAACAATGCAGCGAATTCTTCAGAGGAGACGGATCCGCACATTGCGCTTGGTTTGGTCGCTCATGGCCGTGCTCGCGCTGTCCCTGGCCGTGTGCAGTGCCATATTTACAGTGTGGACAATGCGACAAACGCGAGACCTGTCGAGGTCTTTCCAAACTCTGCAGGAGCGCTTAGAGCAGGTAAACGCGATGTCTTTTAAGTGCACGTCAGATGCATGCATGCATTCCCAAGCACATTTGTCAAAACAGTTCTCACTAATCACGCAGTGCTTTTGCAATTATGCCTTTTCTTTCTTTTAATCACGAGGTTATTGTGGTCCTGAGCATGAAAGCCCTTTGCAAGCCCTTTTTGGGGAGGTATATCATAAAGAATGTAATCGTATAATTTCGAGGCACTTGATTATACAAACATACAGCTGTGGCACCGCTGGGGGTCTGCGGGACGCGTTTTTATGACCCTTCCAGACTTTGCGCGCGGGGTGCTGTGAGTTATGGCCTATTTAGTTTCTAAAGTCGCTGCCAAGTGTGATGGTTCTGTTGCCAATTTTGCTCCATGTTTAGGGCAATTTACTGGAAATCTTAGACTACTTGGCACGAGGGCGTTTAAGCATCGCGTCTCGTAAAAGCGTTTGTGTAATTATGGTTAAATGATTTGCAACTCGTAAGCTACCATTTAGAGTCTTAGCTTGCCCTCAGATACAAATGGGTAACTTTGTCTGGAGTATGTTGTTGTCATTAAGAGCATTGTTCTAATTACTGGAACAGGATTTTGTAACGTTCAGTTCTGTTGAGTGCGCTCGATCGTCAGTTCTTCCGATTATGTGTGGACGCAAAAAACACCATACTAAAGTGTTCTGAGAGGGTTCCTGCAGAACTATCCAAAGCGCCCTACACCGCTACTGAATACGGCACAGCACGAAACATACAGCGACCAGTCTGCGATTCCAAAACGAAAGATTCTTATGAGCCGGTTCTTTTTAGGGAATCAAACTATTCAGCGTGACCGGTGTAGAGCGGTTCGCGAACGAATGAGTCTTAAGAACCGGTTCAAATTATACAGCGTGACTCCTGTTAGTCGGTTATCTTTAGTGAGTCGAAAACACTTATGAATCGGTCTTACTAGTTAATTAACTTATGAATCAAATTAATGAATCAAAATACTTGTACTTGAGGCTCCAGGCATTTAAAGAGTGTAGTAGGCTAACAGCATGTTCGCGTGACAATGTGTTAGAACGAATTAAATATGCTACCACATTGTCGTTTTAGTGTTTTAATGTAATATATAGCCTATGCGTTAATTTTTTTTTTCATCCGAAAGCGATTCGTTTACTTAAAAGAACAACGATACATTACTATTAGAACGAATTTAAAGATACAGACCGAAAAAAAAAAAAACACCTTGGCACGTGTAGAATAGTATGCTAAATTCATTCTCTCATGCTTCTTTGTGAATTGCTTAACCAGCTACATATAACTAACCTTAGCTAGGTTGCTAGCATCCTTGTTGCCAGATAATAGATAATATGAACTTTATGGTTAGGTATGTTAAAAATGTGAGGAATGTTTTCCGCAGATTTTCAGAAACGGTTTTATTTGAGAAAAAACGTGGAAATATACAGTTATGGTTTGGCAACAGCTGCATTTGTGATGTTCTGCAGTCAATATCTGGCAAGAGTTCACCCATCTGGCAATATTTCACCTTTAAAAAGCACCAAAACTGCAGTATTGCTGTACATATATGGCGAGTACTGTATATGGCGAGTGTAGATCCAAATGCACTTTGCATGGAGTAGATTGAAAGTCCAGATGGACAGGTACTCATAGGCGCAACCGCGGTTTCTGTTGCCAGACTTTTGTTAAACTGCTGACAAAGCGTTCACATGCTTGTCACATTGTTTGTCAGCTTTTTCTTTTCCATTTAAATTTCCCTTTAACAGAAGCATTCCCGGAATGTATTGCATTAAGGGGGGAAAAAAAACGTACAAGGTGTTAATACCGGTTTTCATTTAGGGGAAGTGGTTGACCTATTAAAACTGAGTGTCAGTGTTTGCCAGTCTTCTGGTGTTTGTTTGTGTCTCGCTCAGGAACGCCTCCAGCTTGGGTTTGATTATTTCAAAAGCTATGACTACTGCATGGGTTACCCGCAAAAAGCCAGTTAATAGAAGCCAGCAGTGTGTTTCTCCCCAGTGGTCTGCTCGTACTTGACACACATATTTAGGTTCCATTCCTGGCCCAGTCACACTGGTTGCGTCTGTCTCCCATATCTGTCTGCAAAAGCTGTTGAGCGCGATGAAAAATGTTTTTCTTTTTTTCTTCTCTCGCTCATTATTTCTCTCTCTTGCAGGTGAATATGCAGCGCAAGGCCATCTTCCAACTCATCCTGGAAAAACGCGAACTGCTGGAGAGTCAGAGGTTCCGCAGAGATGGTACTGAGGGACATCATATGTCATAATGTCAGGCATGAAGCCAGTGATTGAAATCCATTCAAAGCACTTGACTCGTAAACACTGAACAAATAATCGGTGATTGTAACAGCTTCAAACGCAGACTATCCATTCTAGCAATCACACGTCACTCTTTCAAGGAAATTGAATAAAACCATAGAGATTACAAAAATGCAGGAGATGTATGAAAACACTATTAAACACATAGCTGTAAAACTGACACGCGACAGCTGCTGTCAGAAAGCCTTGGATCACCTGCAGTCTATACA
Organism: Tor tambroides; assembly: GCA_021397915.2. NCBI lineage: Eukaryota > Metazoa > Chordata > Actinopteri > Cypriniformes > Cyprinidae > Tor > Tor tambroides. The sequence continues at coordinate 14,281 of JAFVLL020040064.1, read as the reverse complement.
GCTGCAGAAGGATGATCTTAGGTCGTTGCACGCAATATTTACAGAGACCAAACTGTTTTGGACTCCACGGCACCTTGGGTAAACCATTGGGCATATGTTTCCAAAAGCTGCAACAGGAAACAGTAGGCAGCACGCTGAATGACAGCAGAAATTACAGGTTTGAGCTGGATAGACACGCACCCGGCAAAAACCAACTGGCACAAGGACCGCAAGGGCATAGTGGTTTTAGCAGCCTTCTAAAACAAGTGACCCCTTGCACTGAAGCCTGAAATAGCTTTAATTAGCAATAGACTTACTTTAGTTCTGCCTTGAATTCTCTTGCAATTATGTGATAAGGCATCTCGAGGTTGGTTGGTCTCCTGAGCACACTGTGGAAAAACAGTGCCAACAGGGTAAAAACAACAAAAAGTGAGGAACTACGGCCAAAAAGATCAACAAAATAAACATTACTGTAGAAACAGATGGACCTTTAGAAGTCTAATGAGCAGCCGCAAGTCTTCAGCTGACACCTGACGACTGTCTGATTTCTGAGCCAAAATGCTTATCCACAATCATTCCTCAAAATATATTGTTTTCCTAGCCCAGAATAGTGCCCCTTAGGGACAGTCACGGCTTCAAGTTGAAACGGTCAGCCAGGAATAATAGTCGTTTTAACCATTTCTATGAAGATCCTTTTGAAGTCTGAGACTTAGGTGATCAGTCAATGCACATTTTGACGGACTAGCGGGAGTTCAGGCAGCTCCCCTGAGGTGAGATTCGAGAGCCTCTGGAGAGGAGCAAAGAAAAAAAAAAAAAAAAACATTTCTCAAGGTGGAAGTTGAACGGTAGCCATAGCTGTTAATCTATCTTATTTC
>JAFVLL020040064.1:0-13327 GCA_021397915.2 Tor tambroides | reverse complement strand
ACTGAATTTGGGGTTTTCATTAGTTGTCAGTTATAATCATCATAATTAAAAGAAATAAACACTTGAAATATATCAGTCTGTGTGGAATGAATGTAGGCCTATACATTATACAAGTTTCACTTTTTGAATGGAATTAGTGAAATAAATCAACTTTTTGATGATATTCTAATTATATGACCAGCACCTGTACTTGTATAAATGGCCAGTGGTAATGACGGAACTGTGTTATCACATCAGAACCTGCAGATGGCGCTGTTTTAGCAGTTTCTAAGAGCCGCGTGAGAGTCAGCGCAACATAAACACATCTCTTCCGTATTTTCATTTAATAATATTCCATATTGACAATCACTCCGATTTTGTTGCTCAGCTTGTTATTATTGTTGAACGCAGGATGGATTTCACAATCCGGGCCGCCACGCTCGAGGACTGTAAGGACATCTCGCGGATGATACTGGTGAGTGGACGTGCCCGCGTGCGTGTCATATGCGTGCGTCCATTTCTGACCATTTTATCTTTTGAAAAATTAAAAAACACAGACCTTCTGCGTCACAGACAGCATGCGTAATCTTTCATTATCTTCCAAATACTGCTGTCCTGTTAACGTGTAACGTACGTAATAGCATCAGTGTTGTTGATGATGGCAGAGTTACAGTAAGCCATATTCATTTGGCACACTGTAATCTGACACTTTGCTCTTTCCTGTCATTGAGCCTAGTGGACGGCGTTTGGAATGCTGGGAAACGTGCAGCAGCCTTCACCTGGCTGTCAGCCGCGACTTTACTGCGCTTTGAATCGTGGATGCGCAATGATGATGAAGATGAAAGGATCAGAAAATCCGCTAGATTACGCAGGCCATTGTCACGTCATGAATTAGATGTACCTAATTACTAAAACCTTGTTAGTTATGGTGCGTGCGACAACGCAAAGAAATTAAAAATGAAACACGTTGCTGATGTCAGAATAGTGAAAACAAACATCTATGATACAATCTAATAGAACTCAAAAGATACTGTAATGGATCGATGATACGTTAAAATCTATGCAATATTTGCTATTGTGCCTGCTTGAATTGCATCCATGCTTTCTTCTGTGCAGTAAACTTATTAAACAGTAAAATATTTCATACGACTTCATATGGACAAAAGGTGGAAAATGTTTTTCTAGGAAAAGTTATCTCGAGCAAAAATGTGCTTCCTCCACATGGTGCAATGTGAGTTCAAGATCAAATGACTGCCTTGATGTAGTGAGGATAAGAAATTTTTATTGGCTTATTAGTCATTCTTTCATTTTTAACCTTATTTATGTCATCATGTATGCATCATGTGCTTGCAAAGTGAAGAAAATTGGCTTGTCACTGAAACTGTTTCTGTTGTCAAATCATTCATACTAGGAACTGGCAGAGTATGAGAAGGTTTCTGACCAGGTCAAGATTACACAAAGAGGTAGGCCTGATTGTCACATCTCTCCCATACAAGTACAATGATTTGCTTGGAATAATTAATTCTGTGGATTGCTTTAGTAAGAATTTAAAACTGACAACAATCGTGCTTCTCTACTGTAGATCTGGAGCAGGATGGATTCTCCAAAAACCCTTTTTTCCATGGAATTATTGCTGAGGTGCCAGAGCACCATAAGTCTAGAGAGGGTGAGAAAAAAAGAAACTTGATTTAGTATTTATCTTGAATCAACAATCCTATTACAACTTCAAATAAAATCTGCTGTTCTTCTGCATTGCCCTGCAGTAGGATACAAATTTGTTATCTAATCTGGGCATGTGTGTCATGTCTAGCTTGAGTGCATAGTTGTTACATAAGCTTGTTTGCCCTTTTTTTCTCTTTGGATGTACTTCCTCACAGTTACATACCGGTATATAGATTTTCTACACCATTTTAAAGCAACATTGCCACAGCATATATATTGTTGTGGCTTTTATCCACGCATGAGTAGTTTAACTAAAAAAGGAAAATTTGACAATTTACTCACCCTGCAGGCCATCTAAGATGTAGATGAGTTTATTTCTTCATCAGAGGAGATTTGGAGAAATTTAGCATTTCATCACTTGCTCACCAATGGATCCTCTTCAGTGAATGAATGGGTGCCATCAGAATGAGAGTCCAAACAGCTGATAAAAACACCACTCCAATCCATCAATTAAAGTATTACGATGTGAAAAGCTGCATGTTTGTAAGAAACAAACCCATTAAGACTTTTTATCTTGAAAGCGTTTCTTCCAGCCAAATACAAGTCCATAATGCTTCCTCCAGTGAAAAGTCCATCCCCTGTCCTCTCACAGTAAAATCCACTGACATATTTATTTAGAACTGCTTTGGGCTGGTTTTGCTTGTAAACAGTGCTTGATCTGTGCATATTTCTCTCCTGATTCAGATTTAGAGATTACTTGTTCACAGGAGAAAGCAAAATTATGGATAGAGGACATTAATTGATGGACTGGAGTCTTGTGGTTTACTTGTGTATTGTTGTGATGTTTTTATCAGCTGTTTGAACTCTCATTCTGACGGCACCCATTCACTGCAGAGGATCCATTGAACAAGTGATGCAATGCTACATTTCTCCAAATCTGTTCCGATGAAGAAATAAACTCATCTCAATCTTTGATGGCCTGAGTGTAAACTGTAATTATTTTTAGTGAACTATTCTTTTAAGTGCCTGGCTAAATGTGCTAACTGTGGTAACTGCATGTTTTACAACTTGATATTGTTTGCCTGAAGTATGTTTGAGTTTTGTGTTTACCTTGGTGTTAACATTAGTGTTATTTTTTTTACTTTAGCCATCAAGCTGACAGAGATGATTCATGTATGTATATCTCTTTACAGGTCATACCAAGGTTGGTTACTCTCTGTACTTCTACACATACAGTTCATGGAAAGGTCGGGCGGTGTACATGGAGGATCTGTATGTGATGCCAGAGTTCAGAGGTAAGGAAACCACACTCTGTGCTTTTGTTTATTTGAATTGAAAATAAATTGTAAGCCCTTTGACTGATTAATGAATTTCTGTGAGTATTTCCAGGGAAAGGCATTGGCAAGGCTCTGATGTCCAAAGTTTCCCAGGTGAGGGGTGTTTATTTATACTAGATAATAGCAGCATATGGCACATGATCATAATACATTAGCAAGGAATCTGTTGTTAACAAACTGAAAAGTAGATTATTGTTGACTGTGTATGATTTTACATGTTTGTAATTATGATCACCCTCAGCTTGGTCTGGCTGCTGGTTGCACCCAGCTGAATTTCACTGTGCTGGACTGGAACAAACCATCTCTTGACTTCTACCTAAAGCAGGGCTGCTGGGATGTGACCTCTGACCTCGGCTATCACTGCATGCGCTGTGAGGGCGATGCCCTTGAACACTTGGCCCAGGGGGACCTTTAAATTTTGAAGCACATAGATTCCCCTGTCAACCCCTGACCAGAGCCACAAGTAACGAGTTGTTTGATAAGCACAGGAAGACAGTAAACTGCCAGTTAAATGGGAAAAATGGAATAAGTACCATGCTCGTATCCTACATACATTTTCTGCAACTTTATGAGGCGATATAGACAAGCATTATTGCAGAGAACAGACAGAAGATGCTGCTTATGTTGTCTCAAAAAGTGCATTGCATATTGATTCATTCTACACATTTAAATTGTGAAATCTGGCCTAACCAAAGATTCAGAAGTGCACTGTTGTGTTATTAGGAATCACATCTATATTGGGCATATTATGACATAATCATTTTTCTACTAGTGGAAAGAGTGGAAGTGAAATTGTTACAGTTGGTGCCATTACAATCATTTGCATTTAGAATTAGATTTGCATTTGTTCTTAGATGTTCTATTTAAACAGCCATTTTAGTATTTATCCATATATTACGTGTCATTTTATTTGTACATTTGAACATCTGTTTGATCACATCTAGTCAGTCTTGCTAACAAAACCACTTGATCAAAAATTATACACAAGTAGTGTTCCAAAATTATGTTGTAATATATGAAGAACTGCTTGGTACACAAGAGTCACAGCCACGTAGAAGATGAAGATATGTCTGTTTATGCTGTACATGCACAGATATGAGCCACATGCTTTTCTCAGCTTACTTTTGGTAATTGTTACCAGTCATAACAGAGCATAATCTCACTAAAAGTAGAAAAATGCACTACAATTGTAAATTAGCTAAATCCTATGTGTTATTGGTTAGTGAAACCATGCTTGGATTTTGCTTTTCTGAATTGTTTACTTTGCCTTGTAGATTATTTGTGTGCAATTTTTAGTAACCAGATATTTTATGTTTATTGCCAAAAGGTCTTTGGCAAGAAAATCTTGTGCTGTTACTGAATACATCATAAACCTGAACAACATACAACCCCTAAGTACCTCAGTCTCGAAATTTAGTTAGTAATTAGTTACATTTTATGACCTGTTAGGATGGAACTGTTATTTTGTAGCACTTTAGAGAAGATCTGTGTAGCCTCGTTGTAAAGATGATGGCAAAAAAAGGTTACATTGTTACAAGCTGCTGTATCCAATGTACTGTGGAGTCTGTTGTTCTATCGGCCATTGATAAAAGTGCATTTGTCCATGGTTTCGCTACATGTGTTTTTACTTGACTAAAAGCTTTTTAAACATTGTGATCTAGATCAGTGTTTAACAAAACTATGCACAAGTAATCATAAAATAAACACAGTAAATGCCATCAAAGCTCACTTCTGAATCAATGACCGTAAGATTAATCGTAACTGGAAGCAGGATTCACATTTGGCCTGCAGATCACCACATTTCCAAGCTGCTGATACGCAAACATGTTGCACTTACCAAACCTGAGGCATCAGCGACATCAAGTGGTCACCGGGAGAAGAGATTAACGACATACCACATTTAGGACTTTTTCCAGCGCACTTCGCTGAGGAATTTAAGTAGCATTTCAATGTTAAAAACAACAGTTGTGGCGTGCATATTTAATCCTTTAAATGCTCAACCGATTGACAGGCCAATGTTTCGTAAAAAATAAGCCAAAACGCTGTGAATCAGACCCAGGCTCATTTTCTGACTCATAATAATCAAACTCACTGCCAGGAAACCATCCAGTTGTTTGGGATTTTTGGAAGGGAAAAGGGAGAGCAAAATTAGACACATCTTCACAATATTGACATTTATGTTAGGAAATGCGATGATTAGACTGCGCTGTTTGTCATTTTAGAAACCATAGAGGAGATAAAAAAAGACAGCAGGAAAAAGCCTATACAAAATATTACATTAGGATTCAAAGATAAAAGCAAACAATTTACATGTCATTTGAAGGTAGTACAGGTTCATATTTGAATAATTGCTAATAGCACGCACATCAAGTGTATTTATAGCACATGGTTTTGTAAGCTGATTCATGTTACAAAAAGAATATAAATGTGTATTGCTGGAGTTTTTTGTTATGAAATAGTGCATGTGGTTGATTGCATAATGCTTAGACTAGTGTTAGAAGTTAGTCATCTAATTTTTTCAAGACTGGTCATAAGTCTTAATAACTGGTCATTAAGTCGGTTACATAAAAACTTAGATTGGTCTAATTTGAATCGGAAAAGAGACTAATTGCCCCTTGGCTATATGCAGCTATTTTCTTTCTTTCTTATAATAAAATTTCTCTTAGCATTTCGGTGCGGTGATAATTTAATCAGCACTCTTTACTCTATTAATCCATGGTCAAACTTTGTAAAACCTTAGAGAACAACCAGTTCAGCCAGCCTTCTAGAAAAAGACACTTGTTGATTTGAGGCAGGACAGAGCTAAATAGTATTTCGCTACAGAATAAGAATACTTGGCACCGCACGAGGGGGGGAGGAAATCTGTTTTCCACTGCTGTGCAGGACTCACTTCCCTGCAGTGCATACTTGAGCACATGGACGCAGAAGTGCTTTGAAATGACACCTCTTATAAAATACTTGTACTTAAGACTCCAAACACTTGAGTGTCTGTAAAAAGTGTAGTAACAGTAAGAACGAATGAAATATGCTACCACATTCTCGTTTTGGTGTTTTAATATAAGCTAATATATGGGAGTGTTATTTTTTTCCATCTGAAAGCGATTCGCTCAAAAGATTCCTTCACAAACTATACATAACTAATAGGACAAATTTAAACACACAAGCCGAAATTGGAAAGGTAAAACAAAAACATTGGCAGGTGTAGATTTACAAGTTACTACCTTATTTAAAGATGAAATTTATTCTCCAATGCTTCTTTGTGAATTGCTTAACCAACAACCTAATGTTATCTAGGTTGCTAGCATCCTTGTTGCCAAATAATAGCTACGATATGGTTAGGTATGTTAAAAATGTAGGGAATGTTTTCCGTGGATTTTCAGAAACTGTTTTGTTTGAGAAAATCTTGGAAATATACAGTTATGGTTTGGCAACAGCTGCATTTATGTGATATTCTGCAGTCAATATCTGGCAAGAGTTCACCAATCTGGCAATATTTCACCCTTAAAAGGCACAAAAAAAGTGGTTACAACTCTGCATATGACTCTAACTTTGTTTTTTGCAGCAGTTTTTGCACACACCAGAATTGTATATGATGAGTGTAGATCCAAATGCACTTTGCATGGAGTAGACTGAAAGTCCAGATGGACAGGTATAGGCACAACCACGGTTTCTGTTGCCAGACATATGTTAAACTGCTGACAAAGCGTTCACATGCTTGTCACATTGTTTGTCAGCTTTTTCTTTTCTACTTAAAGTTTCCTTTTAACAGAGAAGCATTCCCGGAATGTATTGCATTAAGGAAAAAAAAAACAGACAAGGTGTTGTTACCGGTTTTCATTTAGGGGAAGTGGTTGACCTATTAAAATCTGAGTGTCAGTGTTTGCCAGTCTTCTGGTGACTGTTTGTTTGTGTCTCACTCAGGAACGCCTCCAGCTTGGGTTTGATTATTTCAAAAGCTATGACTACTGCATGGGTTACCCGCAAAACGCCAGTTAATAGAAGCCAGCAGTGTTTCTCCCCAGTGGTCTGCTCGTACTAACTTGACACACATATTTAGGTTCCATTCCTGGCCCAGTCACGCTGGTCGCGTCTGTCTCCCATATCTGTCTGCAAAAGCTGTTGAGTGCGATGAAAAATGTTATTCTCTTTTCTTCTCTCGCTTGTTATTTCTCTCTCTTGCAGGTGAATATGCAGCGCAAGGCCATCTTCCAGCTCATCCTGGAAAAACGCGAACTGCTGGAGAGTCAGAGGTTCCGCAGAGATGGTACTGAAGGACATCATATGTCATAATGTCAGGCATGAAGCCAGTTATTGAAATCCATTCAAAGCACTTGACTAGTAAACACTGCACAAATGATTTGTGATTGTGACAGCTTCAAATGCAGACTATCCATTATAGCAATCACACGTTACTCTTTCAAGGAAATTGAATAAAACCATAGAGATTACAAAAATGCAGGAGATGTATAAAAACACTATTAAACACATAGCTGTAAAACTGACACACGACAGCTGTTGTCAGAAAGCCTTGGATCACCTGCAGTCTTTGCAGCTGCAGAAGGATGATCTTTGGTCGTCGCACACAATATTTACAGAGACCAAACCGTTTTGGACACCACGGCACCTTGGGTAAACCATTGGGCATATGTTTCCAAAAGCTGCAACAGGAAACAGTAGGCAGCAGGCTGAATGACAGCAGAAATTACAGGTTTGAGCTGGATGGACACGCACCCGGCAAAAACCAACTGGCACAAGGACCGCAAGGGCATAGTGGTTTTAGCAACCTTCTAAAACAAGTGACCCCTTGCACTGAAGCCTGAAATAGCTTTAATTAGCACTAGACTTACTTTAGTTCTGCCTTGAATTCTCTTGCAATTATGCGATAAGGCATCTCGAGGTTGGTTGGTCTCCTGAGTACACGATGGGAAAAAAAGTGCCAACAGGGTAAAATCAACAAAAGGTAAGGAACTACGGCCAAAAAGATCAACAAAATAAACATTAGTGTAGAAACAGATGGACCTTCAGAAGTCTAATGAGCAGCCGCAAGTCTTCAGCTGACACCTGACGGCTGTCTGATTTCAGAGCCAAAATCCTTATCCACAATCATTCCTCAAAATATACTGTTTTCCTAGCCCAGAATAGTGCCCCTTAGGGACAGTCACGGCTTCAAGTTGAAACAGTCAGCCAGGAATAACAGTCGTTTTAACCATTAATGCACATTTTGACGGACTTGCGGGAGTTCAGGCAGCTCCCCTGAGGCGAGAATCTGTTCGAGAGCCTCTGGAGAGGGGCAAAGAAAAAAAAAAAGAACACATTTCTCAAGGTGGTTTGTTTGAATTATTGCATTAAGTTGAACGGTAGCCATAGCTGTTAATCTATCTCATTTCATAGGATGATTATTTTCTGCATGAGAAAGGTTAAGAAAGAGCCAAAAATTCACTTTTCTTGCTGTCAAATTTTTAGTTTTGCCTCTTTGTTGACTGGAACCAGCTGGTGGGGTGAAAGTAGAAAATACTGTGCATGGTGTCTGTTACTGAAAACAAAGGCTAGGAGAAGTGTAGAACAAAGCTGAAAGGAAATATTTCACCATCTGCTTTGACAATCAGGACTTCAGCTGGTGTATAAATTATTCTAGATTAATCCATGATGTTTGCATCTGCACAGCTGTTTAATGCTGGAAGTTGCAGGAGCTCCACATGGATGACTCTTATCTGCATCCCAGAGAGTTTTGTCTCTTTTTCCAAAACATGCCTTTCTTTTGTCTTTATCTTGCAAGCGGGAGGGAGGAAAGGAAATGGACGAAAAGTGGCCTCTCATTTTGAGAGTAAGTGGACAGTATTGCAAATCATTTTTTTAACAATGAAAAACCCAACTGCTGTTTTTTTCTCCCAGACTAATATATATCTCATTTTTTAACAGTTACCAACGATTCCTTCCAAAAAGGTGAGTTATTTGGGAGTATGTATATGTGGAATATTCTCTAACTGTATGTATCTTATGGAATATTCTCTAATAATGTATATGCCCTAGTCGGGAATGAGGGAGTCATTAAAGGATGGACTGAGGAGCAGCTGAATATGAGCAGGGCAGTGCATTATAATCCAGAGACTGGCACCTTCAAAGTGGAGCGCAGCGGTGTCTACTTCCTGTACTGTCAAGTGAGTTAAACCAGTTTTCTGCAAACTTTCCAGGCACATTGCCAGCAGTGTGAATGTGTGTGTTTATATATATATATATATATATATATATATATAAATCTAAAGTTAAATTACTGTGCTTAAACAGAATTTGAATTGAGGTAACAAACCGGAAGCAGAATTGCAATTTGAAATTGAATATAAATATATAAAACATATAGATATATAATTCAAAAGCCTTTATGTTTGAAGATAGATAGACAGACAGACAGACAGACAGACAGATAGATAGATAGATAGATAGATCATTTTAAAATGCCACCTATGGAAAACTTTCAAATCAAATTCCAATTCAAATTCAACTTTCTGTGGTTCCTGTTAAATCTAATAAAAAGGCTTCTGGTTTAGTCATAACTTATTTTTTTGTTCCCTGCTGAAAGCCTTTTACTACGTCCCCTGCTCTGAATTGGTCTCTCATAACATTCCTGATTCACTTGTTCTCTTTCTCCTGCCGTTTGGCACATCTGCATTTCCACCCCCCAGGTACACTTCAACGAGAACCAGAGTCAGTACGTGAAGCTCGAGGTGTCCGTTCCTAAGGGCCCTTTGCTCCAGTGCATCGAGGGGTACGGAACCACACCAGCGTCTGGCTCCCACAGGTTTCACTTCCTAAAGCCTTGCCAGGTCTCTGGCCTCCTACGCCTTAACAAGGGCGCCGAGCTGAAGGCCATCACCGGAGGTTCCTTCAGTCTGCAGATGTCGGGCAAACACTACTTTGGCCTCTTCAAAGTCAACTAGAGGCACAGACGGTTTTCCAGACACCTCAGCTGTATGGACGAAATAGTTTTATAGTTTTCCACAGATCACTGGCCCAAAAGTACCTAACCTAAACCTGTCTCTTTGAACCTGGCGTTGCCTTAAAAGAGGAAATTTTGACTCAGCGAGGAACGTTTCTATAACCAGCTGACTGTGGTCACGGATGACCCCTTTATGAACGCAAGTGCCCTTCCATGGAGATGTCATCGGGATGATAATGACTGCACATCTTGCCTTGCTGGACCAATTTATGGAGAATCATTTGGTACTCTTGTCGGTTTGGCTGCAAATGCCTTATTAAACACAAACCAGCACAATTTTTACTATATAAATATAGCATTTAATTACAGCATACCAGAGACATTGCTCCAGCAGCGTGGTTGGCTTATATACTGGCATAACCAGTTTGACCAGAAGGACGATGAATTTTCAGCAGCGTTGCAGGCCACTACAAGCATGAAAGGTTTCACCACTGGTTACTTGGCTGGACCAAAACAGAGTTGCCCTAGTTCCTGAACTGCCTTACCACTGGATGGGTTCAGCGCAGAAAAATGAAGGTTTTGGTTGGTCGTTATGAAAACTCAATATGCATCAGATAATACAAGAAACTTTACTTTTGTTGTTGCATCGATTTGAAACAACAAGCCACACGTTACTTTCCAAATACACTGTCACTGTGACATATGAAACATATATTAATATTTATCGATGATAAGGCAGTGACTTCTTAAAGAAGATGTATCTTGTGTACTGTACTGTGTTACTGAAAGTGGACTATGTGTACATATGGCATGAAGTTTGAGGGCATGGACGGCACAGACCTTCAAAAAAGTCACAGTATGCCTTTAGTTTTTATATAATGTGCAATTTCATGTTATATTTTTTTAAAATGTAAAGTTACAGATTTTTACAGCATCGTAATTTCATTTAATCTCACTAATTAGAAATGTATGAAACCACTGGTGACTCGAATCTGTCAATGTCTACCTGTCTCCTGAAGCCTTTCGTAAATCTTGTTGATACTGTCAATTAAATCTGAAATGGAAATTACAACCGCCGTTCGAAATGCACTTTGCTCCAAATGGGTGTCCTAATAATGCAGCCGGCTTCCTCTTTGTATTTCCTGAACCCTCATGTGGACCCCTGCAAACCTTCTCATTTCCACTTGCTTCTGGACTCTCACTTCCTGTATCTCAATCTGCAGCAAATAGTTGAAAACCTTTGAGGAAAAACATGTGCTTATTCCCCCCTGATCTCTAGCCCCATTCCTTCCCCCTTGTCTGTCTACTCAGTATTTTTTTTCATGTGTTTGGGTTCACTCCTCGCATAAAATCCACATTTGGCCAACGGCACCGTTTCTGCTTTTAAAACATCCAAGATAAACCTGACTGGGTTGAGATGAAGTACTGTCAGATTCTACGAGAGTAAATGTGTGAATTTGAGGTGATGGAATCAGTTTCGATTTGAAAATATGCACAAGTGTTTCTTTTTCATGGGCATATTGTTTTTAGATAATCTGAAAAATGTATTTTACCTGTAAACTGGGTTGAAGATATAAGGTTCTTGAGGGGTTATTGAGAAGCTATCAAGAAATGTAATCTCTGTAGGTTTTCAAAGCCAAAAGACCTGTAAAACTGATAAAGAATTTATATTACAAGCCTGCAAAATGCAATTCAGCTGCCATAAATTGTTGTAATATTAAATAATCGTAGTAAAATAGGACAAAATATTAAGACTTTAAAAGACATTTGAACATTTGCTTGGCATGTTTTATTTAAACATTCAAGCCTAAATGTACCAAATCAAGAAGATTATTAATATCTTCCCTTCGGTGTGCCGAAATGCACGTTTTTTTGTGTGTCGTTTTGACTTCAGACAAAAGCACGAACCTCAAGTAATCATCACAGTAACGGTTCCTGGACTCCTGGGTCTGTGAGGGAATAATTCAGTTGTGAATTCATTAACGGTCCTAAATGATTCACTAACTGAATTATTCAAACCTCTAGCGAGTTCAAAAGTGTAACGGCCGGCAATATGGCGGAATAGTCCCGTCAAAGATTATAGAATACCCTTAAAGAGACTTTGGTCCCGTCTTCTCATTAAAGGATCCAATCGCCAACTGGTAAATTCATAGCGTTACTGCAGCTGCTGTTAGAAGCTCCGGTTTCCAGCAAAGACAATAGAAATACGGTACATGCCTTGAGTTGAAAGGGACTTTGGTTGCAGTCAACGTTCTGAGACGCGCAGACTACGCATGCGCATTGGCTGCTCTAGCCTGAAAAATAATCCAAAACTCAATTTTTGCCGCTATTTCAGCATTTTAAAGAACATTTGTTATTGTTATTTGACAGTTGTTATTCTATAGTCTTTGGTAGAAGACACCTTAACAAGATGATTCCTGACGAAACCAAAATGGACACTCACAAAACATTCAATAGTGAATAGACTGTTGCAAATGTAGTAACAGTCTGGAGCCCTGCAATATACATTCCAATAAACCAATTAAACTCTCCCAACCTTTCTTGATAACAATAACAGCAAAACAGAAATTGTTCATTTGAATTTATTTTATTACAAACAAAACAAAACAAAAGAGAGAAAGATGCATTATTAACATGTTCCGTTCGGTGTGCCGAATGTCGATCACAACAATGTCACTGACTGTCTGGAATCACAACGTACACAGTGACGCTTAGCAGGAAACAAACAAAACGACAACAAAAAATATTAAAAGACAGAATGAAAAATGGACAGAAAGTGCTTGATTTGAACTCTCCCAAATAATACCAAGCACTGAAACCAACGATATTTCAGTTTCAACAAAGGATCTATACTGGGGACCAGGGCAAATAAATTAACATTTCAACTCTGATCTGTCTGAGTTGAGGCCTAGCTAGGAATAGTACAACTGCAGCCATATACAAGAGTTCACATCTGCTGATTAACCCTTTACAGTTGTGTTACCATTTAAGGCAATTACATTACAAGGCTTGTATTTGTAGGAGCCAAAGATCATAAAGAAACACTGCGGAAGGAATTTCATTTGCTGATTTGAATATATGCATTCATATGTTTTCAATCTCATGGTTACACGTGATCCACTGCATACAAGTTATTCGTTTGCAAGGCCCAAATCTAGATAGAAGCGATGTCCGTTAGATAGCAATGATATCAATCATTCCGAAGTCCTTTTGACCTCTTTGTGGAATATTATTACAAGAGGTCCGGTATAGTGAAATGTCATGGACCAAACATACAATGCATCAATGTTTTGACTGTTTTTTTATTATTATTATTATTATTTTCATTTGGTAGAAGCTTCGCAATCGTAACATCAAGGACAACATCAAGAGCAACAACAATAATCTTAGTTGTAATAACAAGGATTAAAAACAG
>JAFVLL020040062.1:0-36749 GCA_021397915.2 Tor tambroides | reverse complement strand
GTGTGTGTGTGTGTGTGTGTCCTTGCAGGGAAATCAGTTTTGATCTGACAGAGGTGAAGCGAACCGTACATCTACTACACACTGCTACTTCTCTTCTCTCGCCTGATTCAGTGTAAACAGCTACCATCTATTGGCAGCAAACGTACAGACATTCAAGATCCATGTCAGATTTCAGCAGCTTTTATAGCCACAGACAGTGTATAATAGTCGAAGATAAACCTGTTAACAGGCGACACTCTTTCATGATTCATTCTAGTTGTTTAAAGATTCCCTCTGCTGCCCTCTTCAGGACAGAGATGTTTATTAAACTCAGCTGGTTGACATGCATTTAAATCAACGGTTCTGGGATCAAAACAAGCTGATTACCACAAAAAATCATTTTGACTCATCACTCATTTTGTAACAAACACATTTCCAGCAATGCACTTGGAAAGAAAGCACACTTTTCAAGTGCTTACATCAATTCTTCTGCATGAAAATGTGTATAGTTGTAAAATTTTGTAAATTACCCTTTTAGACACAGGACTACTACAATAATGGATGAACTTATGGTTATTCTTTACCATTGTCATTTCCTAAAGGATAAGTCATAAGGCTGTCATAATTGACAACATGTGACAAAAGCTGCAGACAGAAGTGTACTTGTATTTAACCCAGTACATTTCACAACTAAACCTACCAATTCCCACCACAGAATTTAAAAAAAAAAGTGATTATTTTTTTTCCCCTCAAATCTCACAATTCAGAGTTTGTTTCTCCAAATATATAAACACCGAATTGCGAGACAAACACTGAATTCTGACTTTTTTCCCCCTCACAATTCTTAGTTTTCATCTTGTAATTCTGTTTTTTTGTTTCTGCCATTGAATAGAGTTTGTATCTTGCAATTCTGACATTTTTATTCCCAGAATTTTGAGTTTATATCTCACGTTTCAGACTCTTTTTTTCTGAAATGCAAGAAAAAATCTGATTTGTGAGATATAAACTCAGAATTGCAAGAAAAAAAAGTCACAATTGTGAGATAAAAAGTTACCATTTTTATTTTATTCAGGGTTTCTTCAGGTTTTATGAAGGCAAATTTAAGACTTTAATAACATGTAAAGAAGATTTAAGAAATAAATTGAAAACAAGTAAAATTTGTTAGTAAACAATTTTGTTCAATTTTTCAAGACTTCATTTTACATTAGCAAGTAAATTTATCTTGATTTTTGTATTGTTTTTTTGTATTTATTTTTGTTTTTAAGACCTGCAGAAACCCTGTTCCTTAGTGTTTAATCAATGGAAAAACTGTAGTAGTATGGAATATGTATGTAAGAACGTGGATCAATCACTAGTCTGCAGTCTACCTTATCATGAAGTCATGTAGCTCTCGGTCCACTCGCTCTAGAATGGGCATCAGGTAGTTCAGGATGTGCTTTGTGCTGTCCATGGTGGGGTCCATGAAATCCCTGCGGTTCCCAGCAGAATAAAATGGAAAATATTTATAAGAATACTTATCAACATTAGAGCAAAACAAAAAGAAGCATTTTTGTAGCTCAGAACAAGGTCATGTATTCGATTCCGTGGGAATCCATATGATAAAATACCGTTGCAATGTGAGTCACTTTGGATAAAAGCACCTGCCAAATGCACAAATTTAAATGTACAATTTGATGTTGCATCAGTCATGTTTTTGATTTATAATCCTAAAATATGTGGAAAAGAGTTATGTGAAACTAAATTCTCTTTTGCTGCAAGAAGCAAAGCATAACATTATAATCAGAATTAGGTGGGGAAGAACATAAGGTCAGGTCAGTTCACCTGAGATGATGATTGGACAGTTTCTCCATGATTGCAATGGTCATCCTCTCTCCCACCACCAACAGGAAGGTCACCACGATGTCATGATAACCCTGATAATAGTGCAGCTGAGGATTTCTCCTCAAAACATCCAGAATAATGTCGATCAGCTGCTCCTGGAGAACCTCTCGCTCATCCACACGCATGCCTGAGAACATTCACATCACCATAAAAACAAGTGTACTAATAAAAAAAGAAAAGCATTGCAGATGAAAATTAATAATTCCATTACAGTAGGATCAAACACACTCCATAGACATAATGATGTGTAAAAGTCTCCCTGCTTATTGCAGCTTCAAACCTCAACTGTCCAAATATCGCATAGGAAGCTCAAGATATTTGTGTTGGGATAGATAACACACCATCAATGCATTGTTCTAAATTCACAGTGAGGGAACATCACTGAAGGACACTGGAAAAAGTGGTGATTATATAAGCAAACATTATTCTCAGTTAGGTCCAAATATTTGTGACCACAGTGAAAATATGGGATTAAAAAAACAAATCAAATTTAAACCTGGAAATATAGAACATTTTAGGGTTTAAAGCAATGTTTAAAAAAAACAAAACAAAAAAAACATAAAATGAATTTTTAAAAAATCTAAAGCATATTTTCTCTCTAAAATCACATGTAACTGGTGCTTATATAAGCAAATATTCATATCAAGAGGAGTACCTGGATATTCAAAGGTCAAAAGGTCAAAAGTCTACGTTGAAAAACTGTTTAAAATGTTAGTTTTAGTTTGGTTAAAAAAACAAAAAACAATGTGAAACAGAAATACAATAAAATATATTTTTTTTAATTATGCTATAAACATCTTATTTCCATCCCTATTCTACACAATACTTCAAAAGTGTATACTGATAATTTAATCTGCCAAGGAAATTGTTTAACTTCTTGTTTTTTTTAAAAAAAAGTTGTGTAATTTACAATGAGAAACATAATTCTTTGTCAAATCAAATTTTTCACATTTTAGATGTCAACTTCTATGGCATACTGGACATCAAAACGGATACAAAATTTATTAGAAATATTAATCACCAATTTGCACTCAAATTATTATGTTCTACTGATAATATAATTAATATTTGTGTTATCCAGGTTATTAAAATACTATTGAAAAAAAATAAATGGAAGAAGCTATTGACTTAAAATTGTGTGGCTTATTTTATTTTTGTAATTTTAAGAACATCATGCATTTATTTATTTATTTACAATAAAAATATGATTTTTTTTTTAGTCAAATCAAATTTTTCATATTCTGGATGTCAAATTTTATGACATACTGGACATCTTAATTTATACAGTCCTGACTGTAAGTATGTCTCAAAACAGCCCAGAGTGACTGGATCAAATCATGTGATGGAGTGTCATGTCTTTGACTCTTTTATCAGATACTGACCTTTGGGGAAACGGCGCACTGACCTCCTGACATCGAGCACCACCTGTCTGTAGTCTTTGTGGTCTTCTCTGACATCTTTGGCTTTAAATGAGGGGGGAAAAAAAGAAAAAAGTAAAAACCACTGAAGTTTTTGTGGTACGTTTTACGTGCACAAACACACACTTACAGGGTTTGGCAGGCAGATTGTACACGTTGATACTGAGGAGTTTGGGCCAAACTTTTCTCCTGATGTCATCCGTCAGCAAACCACCTTCGCTCACAGCCGCCCGCCGCAGGCTCTCGATATCCACGGGGTCATTGTTCAGGGCCTGATGGATGTCCAGGAGCTTCTGTTTCTTCCAGGGCAATTGTTCTGCAGACAAAATACAAACGTATAAGGCATGATCCAAAATCAACACTCAACATACAGCAAAGTAAATGCCTAGTTGGCTGCAGAAACTGAGCAATGTATGGCTTAAACCACACATCACAGTCAGAGCTTCATGTACAGATATAATTATGTGGTTAAGCCAACAAAACTAAATATGAGGAACAAAATCATGATGACATATGATGCTGTGGCTAGCACAATAACCTACCCACATATTCAGTAACATCAAATAATCTGACTATTTGGATCATGGATTAATGTAAATCCATAAATAGACATCATATACATTTCTCACTCATTCAGTGACATCATAACAGATCTCTTACAGCTTCAATGACATCATATTGGACCCGTCAATCGTTCAGTGTCAACATAAAGGATCTCCTACACATTCTGTGACATAATAAATCTCTCATATAGACATTAATGGTTTTCTTATGGATCTAACACACACTTAATGACATCATAACGGACTTCTAACACAGTCAGTGACATCATAATTAATCTCCCATATACATTCAGGGAATTTATAATGGACCGGAACCGGTACCTTCATGTTTCCTGACAGACGTTTGCGATCCGCTCGTCGGCAGTCGCTTCCTCGCTTTTTTCATCTCTTATCGCTACTCACAGTCATTAGGATATCAAATACATACTTTTCTGATGATTACAAGATAGTTTTAATTTAAAACTGACAGGAAAAACGAAAGGAAAGTGACGTTTATGATTCTCCTCAGCTCGGCGTCGCGACGTGGAGAAGTGAGTGCGCGTCACCCAAGCTTTACTCTCACTGGCTGAACGCCGGTGAGTCACTCAACCAACCTTGGCTGCTGTCAACGTCTCACCTGATTGGTTTAAATCAGTTTAAAGACGTCCAGGGCTCATTTCAAACGTGATTCTACACCTGCCCGTAATTACAGAAATGCCGCATGTTTGTATTTACATGAGTTATGTAATATATCACTGACTAACTGAGCCGCAATTTAAGGTTTCAAGTTTCACGTATTATATATTATATTATATTATATTATATTATATTATATTATAGCTTTGGATAAATGCGTCTGCTAAATGACTAAATTAAAATGTTATATATTATATTATATCATATTATTATTAATCTTATAGAATATGACAATATGAAATAATATAAAATATTATATATATATATATATATATATATATGCTAGAGAGAGAGCAATTATTATTTATTAATATGTATAATTAAAAAAAAATAATAATTACCCAAATAAAAAATATAATATTACAAAATATGAAATAAATGATGTAACATTTTAATACAATAATAACAGTGCCACTTCTAAATTTACTACTAATAATCATCATTACCATAATTTGGAGTGAAACATAATAAGATGTAATCTTGGGCAAAAAAAAAGTCATCTCAGAACATCAAGTGCAATAAATCTAAATATCTTAGACAATCTGATGTCTGCCTCATATCAGAGATAAAGCAAAGTACATTTCTTGATATGATTTTCTTAAAAGCACATCAAATACAACAAACAGGGCAAAAATTAAATGGAAAACGTGAATTATTGTAACCTGGACTTGTGTTTACATTGCAGTCCTAGCAGCCTGCTTTAACTTTAAATAAAGGCTTATAAGAAAACTTGGCAGATTTATATTAGAAACCTTCCAAATTCGTCTTATTGTATGCTTTGTATAGCTAAAACAATAAATGTAATTAATGTGTTATTTGTGGATTATATATCTATAATTGTATCACCAACGAAACACAAAGTTCTTTATATAGCCTAAACAATAATCATTGCATGAGAGAGCAAATGTGTTTTATGACAAACTATTGGCAAATCATGGAGATGATTTTAAAACAGTGTAATCAGTGGCTTTATGATTGAGTAAATTGTGCCATGGTGCATCAGGGTGTCACCGCGCTCATTGCGCAACGTTTGCGCAGCGCGGATGTCTTGATGCGCCGCGTCCTATTCGATTCAGCGGGCTGATGTCAAAGATCGGCGAAACGGGAAGAACATGACAGAAACGATGCGTCTGTCAGCTTCATTATAACCGCGAACATGGGCGACAGAAGCGAGAGGGGCTCGGTGAAGCACAAACGGAGAACCACGATCGCCGGAGACGCGGCGGGAGCTCAGGCGAAGCGCGGCGGCGCAGCAGAGACGCTCAGCGGGCAGGTGAAGGAGAAAGAGCAGAGACACGAAACACCAGCGAATAAACACAAGAATCACAGCGATGCTGGCGATGACGCGTTCAGGTAAAATATGTTATGGAAGTGTTGTGTTTTGTCTTGATATGAGCAGCTTGTCTCTATCTAGATAGATAGCAAGAATGATGCTTGTATGCTGTAACACATACACATGTACAGGCATGTAGGCCTATGGCATTTCATTTGACTATTATTTATGTAATATTATTTCAGTATTTTCAGTTATCATTTTAATTTCAGTTTAAGGTTTAGTCATTTTGTTATGTGCAATGTTATATTTTATTACTGTACCTTTAGTGTGAATTTTTAAGTTTTTCATCTAATATTCATGTTTTCTTTTATTCCAGCTTTATTTCAGTTAACGAGAACTATTTTTTGATAGATAAGATATAGTTAACAATCAATAATTTATTAGAGATGTACCGTGGTAATTTCATAATGTACTATAATATTAACACTATAACAATAATATACTGTAACATATAGCCTACTGTACATATGCAGAGACATATAGGCAGTGCTATTTATTGTAGTATTTTTATTCACATTTTGAATTAGATTTATATTTCATTTTCAGTTTAGTTTAACTTTTAGTCATTTCGTTAGGCTATGTGAAAATTATTATATTTTATTAGGGCTGTCAAACGATTAATCGCGATTAATCGCATCCAAAATAAAAGTTTTTGTTTACACAATATATGTGTGTCTTCTGTATATATTTATTTTGTATATATAAAGACACACACATACAGTATATATTTTGAAAATATTTACATGTATTTACATGTTTATATATATATTAATATAATCTATATTATATAAAAATATATTTAATATATAAACATAACATATTTTTCTTAAATATATACATGCATGTGTTTTTATTTATATATACATAATAAATATACAAAGTACACAAACATATATTATGTAAACAAAAACTTTTATTTTGGATGCGATTAATCGCGATTAATCATTTGACAACACTATATTTTATACATATTTTTATTTAGCTTTTTATATTTCAGCTTTCATTTTAGTAATTTTAGTACTTCAGCTTTAATTTATTTCCGTTAGTTTCCAAGGCAACCTTTTAATTATTATTATTATTTTTTTAAGTTTACATTTTTCATCTAATGTTCATGGTTTATTTTATTTCAGCTTTTTTTAAATGACTGAAAACTACTTTTGATAGTTGTAGTTTTAGTTAACAATAACAACACTGTTTATTGAACATGTACCCTTGCAATTTCATAATGTACAATAATAGTAACCCTGTAACAATATTAAAGCAAGTGTATTTATTTATTTGACAGCACAAAAGCACTTTTAAAGCAAAATATCTGACAGAAAGAAGCTTGCCTGGTTGCAAATGATCAAATAAAATTCTTATACATATTTATTTTCTAGTTGTAACCAATGACAAACATACGGATTTCAGTTTTGTTAAACATTTTCTGTATGCACATTTTCAGTTAATTACTAATACATTCAGCATTTGAGTTGCTATACTAGTTTAATTAATGCTTGGTGCCTTCATATGCAGAGTGAAGAGAGGCGAGAAAGTTTAGGGAGGTCAGGACTGAGAAATGGTGCAAGCGAGCGCATGGAGTAATCACAATATCATAACTCCAGCAGCAGTCAGTCGCATACTGTATTTCACTTCCGCTGACGGGTCACTCTGGTCCGCTTGGGTTTGAAGCTGTGACCATTGTATTAGAAGCTAATCATGATCCTAAACCGAGAATGGAAGTGAAAGATCTTGTGTAATGCTGGTTCTCTTTTCCATGTGTCAAACTCACTTAATTTTTAATGACATTCACAAAAACCATAACAGACACGTTCAGAACAACTAGCATACTGCTTCCTGTGCAACATATACTGTACAATGCATTCTATTTTTAAGATAGATATTGGTATTTTCTGGTAATAATCTTCACATTTGTATAGTATACATACTGTATACTGTATAAAAAAACCTGCATAATTAACTATATCTAGAACTCAAACTTACCTGACCCAGACTCAAGAGGTGTCGTGTTATAGTTTTTATTAATATTTCGAATTAGCTTTTATCTTTATATTTTTTAGTTTTTATTGTAATTTTAGTTTAAGTTTTAGTCATTTGTTATGTGTTTCTCATTTTATTTGTTTTTATAGTTTTTTATATTTTAAGTCATTTTTTTAAGTTTAAGAATTTTAGTGCTTAAGCTTATTTTATTTAGTTGCCAAGTCACCATTTCTAATTTTTTAACTTTATGTTTTTCACTTAATGTTAATACTTTTTAATTTATAAATGTATTTTTATGTATTTTTAAGTTTAAGAATCTTAGTACTTTAAGCTCATTTGATTTCATTTAGTTGTCAAGTCAACATTTCTAATGTTTTAAGATTTGTATTTAATAATAATATTTAAATTTATTTCAGCTTTATTTCAAGTAACAAAAACTATTTTTAATAGTTTTAGCTAACAATAACAACACTAATGTAGAATCGTCCACAGAAGAATAGATCTTTTCAGGTAAAGGTGTGAAGGTTGAGCCACTCCTAATAATGAGCTGTTGTCAAATGAAATCACTGATAAAACCGATAAGATCAACATGACCTGAGTCTTTAATAACCTTTATCAATCACGCCTCATACACACACACACATTAAGAGTGAGATTGCTCAAACTCTGGCATTTCGTCACCGATTTCAACATTTGCTTGTCCTTAATCAGTGTCTTACAGGATAAACTCAGGGATGCTTTAATGTCTGAATGTCATGGCATCAGATAGCAACATATCGAGTGTAAATGCACTCAAACGCTGCAGAATCTTTTCTTGCAACTGCTTTATTTCAAACAAATGACACTTGGTTGATATGTTATTCCATGCAATGACATAAGTGTCCAAATACTTTTCCAGACTGTAGTCTGAAGCCTTTAATAGTAGTTATATCAGACCAGAGATGCATATGCACATCTTATTGGTATAAACATGTCATCAGCTACTGCTTGACTCATTTTGTCTGTCTCTTCAGCTGCCACAAGCTGCAGGACTCGCTGCTCAGCTCCAATAGCGGCTACAGCAACTACAGAGGAATCCTCAACTGGTGTGTGGTCATGCTGGTGAGTCTCCAGTACATATAATGTCCAATATTACATGTCCATAAAATATCCATCTTTTCTCTAGATGAGAACAGATTTGGAGAAATGTAGCATTGCATCACTTGCTCACCAAGGGATCCTCTGCAGTGAATGGGTGCCGTCAGAACGAGAGACCAAACAGCTGATAAAAACATCACAATAATCCACAAGTAATCCACACCATTCCAGTCCATCAGTTAACATCTTGAGAAGACAAAAGCTGCATGTTTGTAAGAAACAAAACCATCATTAAGACGTTTTTAACTTTAAACCGTCCATAATCCATAATAACATTTCCTCCAGTGAAAAAATCCATCATCTGTTGTTGTCAAAATCCACCAATGTATTTGTTTAAAGCTGCTTCGGACTGTTTTGGCTTGTAAACGGCGCTTGATCCGTGCAGATTTCTCTCCTGATTCAGACGAGATGACTTTTTTACTGGAGAAAGCAACATTAAGAATAGAGGACTCATATTTTAGCCAGAAGAAACTGTTTAAAGTTAAACATCTTGATGGTTTGTGGTTTGATGGTTAAACATCTTGATGGTTTCTTACAAACAAGCAGGTTTTGACCTCTCAAGACATTAACTGATGGACTGGAGTGGTGTGATTTTTTATCATCTGTTTGGACTCTCATTCTGACGGCACCCATTCACATCCATTGGTGAGCAAGTGATGGAATGCTGAATTTCTCCAAATCTGATGAAGAAATCTGATGTGCTCTGAGAGTGAGGACATTTTCAGCTGATTTCCATTTTGGGTGAATTATTCCTTTAAATATATTAACCCTGGTCTGAGGTCATATGGAAAATGAAGTCATTAGGTGCGTTCGACTTGAAGCACGGCTACAGACGGCGATCAACGAGAGTAGCCGCTTGCAGTCAGGGGAGGAGTTGAAAACGGACACTTCAAGCCGGACGCTTTCTGCTCCCGTTAGTGACGCTCACGCGGTGTTTTCATACTCTATCACAGATGAAGTGAATAAAATGCAATATTTGTCAAATACACAGACGTTTCAGAAACGTTTTCATGAGCAACAGAAACACTTTTTATATACTGCTTAATACAGGGCCGTCTGTTCAAGAATAAAGTTCAACAAAACATATACTATTTAAATACCAATAAAGTGGGGGTATATTTGCTTTTATCAGTGTTTTTTATTAAATGTGACTCAATATAACATTGCGACTATACAATAAAAAAGCTTTTACAGTTCTAAAAACAGATTTGTGAGCAGTATTGGATTTGATGTATTTGATTTTTCATGTGGTGAATTTGGCCAATCGTGAAACAGCTGTATCGTCATCAGCGCTCCCGCAGTCGCTCTGGAGAAACGCTCGGCTGAGTGAGCCCGCTGCTCGAAACACGCTATGCGCCGGTACTTTGATGCCACACGTGACAGTGACGTGGCGTCGGCGCCGGTTCAAGTCGGACTAAATTTCTAACCGGCATGCACTGCTTCAAGTCAGCCGCCGATCGGTCTGCTAAGTGCTGCATGAAGTCGAACGCACCTAATATTCACTGAAAAACATCATATGGGTTTGGAGAAACATGTAGAAGTAAGGTTTTGTCTTTACACCGACTGCGCCAGCGCTATGTTTAGGGCCTCGCTGTTACCTGAACATAAATACTGACACTCTATTGGCCTTGAACCTTTGAATGGCACTGGTTATTTTTATTCTCTCTTCTGCTGGAATATTTCCACCTGCTTGTCCTCAGATGCTCTAGAACAACAGAAATGAAATCTAGACGGAAACATCTAGTAATTCACCATGCATTTCCCTGGATGATCAAAAAGACTATGTTTGCCCTTCATTGCGGTCATACACGTCAAGTTCATTCTGGGCTATTGTGAGCTCAATAGGATAGAATCGAGTAAGAATTTGACCTTTATCCTCGGCTCCGGTCTCGTTTAATCATATGACACGCAGCACAATGCCAGACGTATTAGTTTGCACAAGCAGTTACAGAATAAGATTTCTACAGAGTGAAGTGACTGAAGTTTAACTCAGGTTGTTGTGACAGCCTTGATTCACATGAGTTCCCACATTAAACCGTACAATTCAGCCCAGAGGGTGTTTATTCCTCGGCTCGCTCTCTCTCGCTGTCTGTTTGTTTTTCCTCTCAAAAGAAGCAGCATGGCGTAATTTTCAAAGAGAGTTCAGACTCGTCTGCTGGGCAAGACTAACAAAAATTACCATGCATAACTTGTTTTATCGGCAGTGTTATTTTAGTATTACTTATATAATATAATATTATAGTTTTTCTAGTTTTAATTTTTAGCATTTTCAGTTTATTTTAATTTTAGTTTGGCATTTTAAGCATTATTTTTTTTTTAATATTATTTTATTAGTTGTATTTAGCTTTAATTTATTTTAATTTCACTTGTAGTCATTTCAGTACTTTAAACTTAAAATTAATTTCAGGTAGTTACCAAAGCAACATTTTTAATTTTTTAATTTTTTTTTTTAGTTTTTCATCTAATATTTATGTTTTATTTTATTTCAGCTGGATCTTTAGTGTTAATTATATAATATTACAATATTGTCAATATTTTGAATTAGCTTTTATTTTTATATTTTCCATTTTAGTTTTAGTAATTTTATGTGATTGTCTTTTTTTTAAGTTTCTATTTAGTTTTAGTTTTATTTCAATTTTAGTTTTAGTAATTTAAAAAGTAACTTAAAAGTTTTTCATGCGATATTTATTTTATTTTATTTTATTTTATTTTATTTTATTTTTTCGTTTCAGTTACTGAAAATGATTAAATTAAAAATAGTTTTAGCTTTAGTAATTTTAGTACTTCAACCTAAACTTATTTCAGTTAGTTTGGCAAGGTAACTTTGTTTTACTTTTTTATGTTTTTTTTTTAAAGTTATTTAAAAAGCTTAAAAAATTTTAAAAAGTTTTTAAAAGTTAAAGTTTTTAATCTGTTATTTATGTTTTATTATATTTCAGCTTTATTTCAGTTACCAGAAATCATTTTTGAATAGTTTTAGATTCAGTTATATTAGTACTTCAAACTAAACTTATTTATTCCAGTTAGTTGCAAAGGAAACTTTTTAAATTGTAAGGTTTTTTGGTTTAAGTTTTTCATCTAATATTTATATTTTGTTTTATTCCAGTTTAATTTAATTTACCAAAATGATTTTTAATTAGTTAACAATTTAGTTAACAGTTTACTGGATCCTATACCCTGGTAATATCATAATAGTATATACAATAATAGCACCTGCATAGAATAAATCTCACTGGAGATTGGAAAGTGTTTTGCTGAACTCTTATCAGAGACCTTTGGCTGTCCTAGAGTGACCTTTGGCCCACTAACAGATCCTGCCAGCTCCATCGGCAGTCTATAAATACAGTGTCAATGACTCTGACATTTAATATGCTGAGGATGTATATGCTAATGCTACGGGGACGCCACTTATGATGATGTGTCAATCAAAAGACAAACTGTCCTTCAAGTCAATCTCAGTCTGTCAGAGCGATTGGCAAAGTCTTAGAGTTTCTCTTCTCTGCTGTAATGAAAAGTCAGACACTTTCCGGGATTACTTTAATGAATGCTCAGAAATGTCACCCGTCCTCTAAAAATAAACATCTATTTCACCCTGAACCGTCGAGAAACTGGAGCAGCATCTTCAAAGCCATGGAAAGCAAATCACAGTTCTGAAACCAATATTAATCCTCGCTTTGAAACACCATCGCATTGACGTTCTCTGTGGGATTTAGCTTTTACTTTTTTACCATATTCCCTTGGAATATCCTCAAATGCTTTGAATCCATTAATGGATAATTATGAAAGTCCGGTAGAAAGGCGGCTGCTTTTGAGTGATTTCAGCTCGAAGAATTAGATGGAGAGCAACAGTTGGGTCCTGAAAGTCAAACTCTCATTAGTTTCTCCATAGAGACATCGATTTTTAATAATAATCGATAAAACTTTCAAAACAGAGCTTGGAGATTTTAAAGTGACAACATTTTATTTAAAAAGTCAGTGTTATTTCAGTGTCCTTTTTTGTAAACATGGAAATTTTGGTTTCTCTATATCTGTCACGTGTGTGTTTCTGTTTAGTTCCGTTTTGCCCTTATTTGGTCTGTTTCCTGTCATTAGTTAATCATCGCTTATTCTATGCACCTGTTCTGTATTAATCATCTTGTTTGCTCCTTAGTTTCCGTTGCTTTATAAGTCCTCAGTTCTCCCCTAGTCTTTGTCTTGGTTTAATGTTCACAAAGGTATATGTGTGTTGAAGCTATTAAAATTACTTCTTTGGTATACCCCGTCGTCTTCGTTTGGTTCTACAAACACTAACCATTACAGAAACCGAGACATAAACAGAGAAAGTAAGCAGCGTTCATTTACCCGTGTTTGTTTTCTATTTTTTCAAGCTTTTTGTTTGCCTTTTCCCCCTCCTCTCTGCGTCATGGATATCGCTGAGCTATTCACCGCCCTGCCCCGCAGAGATCTCCCATTTGCTGAATATGCGTGGGAGTTCTGCGGGCTCGCCGTGTTTACGGCTCTGGATGACGCCACCCTTAACTCCTTGTTCTGGATCGGGGGAAATTACCATCGCCCTGTGGACCCCCCAGACACCACAGGACTGAGCTGGAGGGAAGGGATCCTCCGGTGTCTGGAGAGTGTCCTGTCCCGATCCAGAACCAACCCGCCGTCCAATCCGTCTGCCATTCCCCAGTCAAGCTTGTCAGTCGCCGCTCACTCAAGCCCGCAGATCGCGGGGAAACCAAGCCAGCCGCCGTCCGCGGTGAAGTCAATGTCAGTGCCGCCGCCATCCGCTGCGAAGTCAGTGCCTCCACCGTTCACGGGGAAATCAAGGCCACCGTTCGCGGCTCATACAAGCCCGCCGGCTCCAGCCCTGGAGCTCATGGATATGGCGCTACCCCCTGAGTTCTCTGCTCCTGTCCTCTCCCCAGAGCCCGCTCCTCGCAAGCGCCCTCCAGTGCCAGCTCCTCGCAAGAGCTCTCCTATGTCTCCGCTGGTCACGTCCAGCTCTCCTTCATCTCCTACGTCTCCGCTGGTCCCGTCCAGCCCTCCTTGGTCTCCTACGTCTCCGCTGGCCCCGTCCAGCCCTCCGTCGTCTCCTACGTCTCCGCTGGCCCCGTCCAGCTCCGCGCCTCCCTGAGCGCCCCCAAGAGTCCGCGCCTCCCGCCCCCAAGAGTCCGCGCCTCCCGAGCGCCCCCAAGTGCCCGCGCCTCCTGAGCATCCCCCTAAGGTGGACTTCCCCAAGAAAATTTTTTGGGGGGGGGCATATAGTCATTGCCTGTGTGTCCGGGCCAAGGCCATGGAGTCCCCTGATCCGCCATGGCCGTCCAAGCTCCCTGATCCGCCATGGCCTCCCGAGTCTCCTGATCCGCTGTGGCCGTCCAAGCTCCCTGTCTCTACCAGTCGATCGCAATCGACGGGTTGGTGACCACTGCTCTATATGATCAAATTATTTTTTTTTATTTTTTTTGTACAGTGAAGAAATTTAGTGTAGAGAGAATTTTCACTCAGAGATTGCTAGTAAATTTCACAAACAATTACAAAGAAATGGCAAGTAACCCACTGAATTAAAAATGTATGTACTTGTTAAATACTCCACTCTAATCATCTTTACAGGTTACAACTTTGAAAATTATTTTTACAGTGTATATTTAGAATAAACATATTTTTCTTTAATTCTTTAATTATTTTATGTTGTATGGTTGATTCATGGTTTTTTAAAGTAGTTTTATAGTAATTTCACTCATAAAAGAAATAAAGATTAAATAAAAAATATTATTATTTTAATCTTTTTTTTTTTAAAGTAAAAAATCAAAGGTTCTATTCACTCAACAATTTATCAATTTATGTATTTGAATTGCTTATAAAATTTCTGTCCATTTAAATTGCACATTTTTAACATAAACCAATAAAATTAATGTTTCATATTTTTCAGTCATACATAAATGAAACAGGTGAGATTTACATTGTCATTTTGCAAACCGTTTTATCCAAAGCGACTTACAATTGGGGAATACATAGAGCGATTCTTCTAAAGAGGCAGACAGACACAGGAAGTGCTCATAATACCAAGTTTCAGGCATTGTTCCAAATAATTACAAGCTAGAAAGGGAAGGAATAAATAAAGAGAATTTTTTTTTTAAATTTAGGATGAAGTCAAGTAGCATCGAAAGAGATGAGTTTTCAGCTGTCGCTTGAAAGTTGTCAGGGAATCAGCATTCCGGATTGGGGTGGGAAGATCGTTCCACCAGCCAGGAACAGTGAACGAGAATGATCTGGAAAGTGATTTTGTGCCTCTCTGTGATGGTACCACGAGGCGTCGCTCACTAGCGGATCTCAGTCTTCTGGAGGGGATGTAGATTCGTAATAGTGAGTGGAAGTAGGCGGGTGCTGAGCCTGTGGTTGTTCAATATGCAAGCATCAATGTCTTGAACTTGATGCGAGCCTCAACCGGTAGCCAGAGTAAGGAGATAAAGAGAGGTGTAACACGGGCTCTTTTGGGCTCGTTGAAGACCAGTCGTGCTGCTGCATTCTGAATCATTTGTAGAGGTTTGATTGTGCATGATGGGAGTCCAGCCAGAAGGGCATTGCAGTAGTCCAGCCTAGAAATGGCAAGGGCCTGGACAAGAAATTGTGCAGCATGCTCTGACAGAAAGGGCCTGATCTTTCTGATGTTGTGCAATGCGAACCTGCAAGATCGAGCTGTCTTTTCAATGTGGTCTTTGAAGGTCAGCTGATCAACAAAGATTACACCAAGATTTCTGACCGAACTTGATGGAGTAATTGTAGAAGAACCTAGCTGGATGGTGAAATCATGCTGTAGAGTTGGAGTGGCAGGGAAGATAAGCAGCTAGGTTGAGCCAGGTTGAGCTGGAGGTGATGTTCTTTCATCCATGCCAAGATGTCCGCCAGGCAGCCTGAGATCCGTGCAGCTACTGTTGGATCATCTGGATGAAATGAGAGAGAGAGCTAGATTTCTGTAATAGTACTAATAAACTGAATGTGTTTCAAATACACAATAACCAGGTTTATATATATTTATCAATCTCCTGCATCTTAACTAAATAAAAATTGCTCGTTTTGAATAAATGCATTTGGAAAATATGATTATTTCAATAGAATTGATGTAAAGAGTTAATAATAAACTAATGATTTTTTGAGTGCAGAAATCTGACCTGTTTCATCAGTGTGTGACTAACATATATGCACCACAGTAAGTTTATTAGTTTATGTTGAACTGTGTAATCCAAATGGATGGAATTTTTATATGCAATTC
Source organism: Tor tambroides (assembly GCA_021397915.2). Lineage (NCBI taxonomy): Eukaryota > Metazoa > Chordata > Actinopteri > Cypriniformes > Cyprinidae > Tor > Tor tambroides. The sequence continues at coordinate 20,525 of JAFVLL020040062.1, read as the reverse complement.
AAATATATAAATATTAAATTTAGGCTTAAATGTTTATTGAGTTTTGAAGTCAATGGCAAGTCTTCCAGAAAAGAGCTTGTGTGTGTGTGTGTGTGTGTGTGTTTGTGTGTGTGTGTGTGTGTGTGTGTGTGTGTGTGTGTCATGAAATGAGCCGAAGTTCCACAGCCTTTAAGCAATTTCCATAGCATGGATCTATGTGCTAAATCAATTAGCAGTCTGCTTTTAATGAGGTCAGGGCTGAGTCTGGCAGCCTTCCCTACGCAAATCTAATCAAATGGCCTTTGGAATGAGAAAGTCTTTCAGCAAATCCTCTTCTGTCGTAAATCATCGGCAGCGGCTCTGAGGTTACCAGTGGTTCAAAGTCTTCAGGCCTTGTGTTTTGATTAAAAATTAAGGCCTTCGGGTGCTTGTTGTGCTTTTAATGAATAAAATGACCAAATCACAGTGAATTTAGTTTAAATAGAGTTGATGCAACGTTCAGAACAAGTTCATTTTCAATAGTCTGAAATATGAGTGGAGAAACCTAAAGCATGAAAACTGCTCTAAAGGGTCAGAGGTCAGATGTGTTTATCAGACTGTTTATATCGTTGTGCTGTAGACTTTGTTCTCTGCTAGTGACAATGTTTAAAAACAATATTATGGTAGATACAACACAATCACTGGAAAGAAACACGTCTTTCTATTTTAGAGTGTGCATATGCTAAACATCTATAAGGAATAGTTTACCTAAAACTTGAAGTTTGCTGTAGAGGAGTTTGTTTTTTCATCAGATTTGGAGAAATGCAGCGTTACATCACTTGGTCACCAATGGATCCTCTGCAGTGAATGGGTGCCGTCAGAATGAGAGTCCAAACAGCTGATAAAAACAGTAATCCACAAGTAATGCACACCACTCCAGTCTTTTGAAGGCAAAAGCTGCGTGTTTGTAAGAAACAAATCCAACAATAAGATATTTTTAACTTTAAACCGTTGCTTCTGGCTAAAATACGAGTCGTCTATCCATAATATTGTTTTCACCAGTGAAAAAGTCGCCTCGTCTGAATCAGGAGAGAAATCTGCACAGCTCTAAACAAATATGCGGCTGGATTTTGATATGAGAGGACAACGAAAGATGGACTTTTTCACTGGAGGAAGCGTTATTATGGATTATGGACTATTTTGGCAACTTTTTGAAGATTAAATGCCTTAAAGATGTATTTGTTTCTTACAAACATGGAGCTTTTCGCTTCACAAGCTGGGACTCACGATGCGATACGATTCACGATACGATTTTCTCACTTTTTTTTAAGATTTAAGACAAATTATAAATGAAATGTTGTCTTTTTATTATTTCTCAGACAAAATGCAGCACATTTCTTTGTGAAATTTAAATATGTAAAATAACAAAACTGAACTGATTTTTTTAAAACAAATACCAAATCAAGTAAATAAATAGACAAACTAAGGCTTGGGGGGGCTGAACGAGACGCAAATTCACTGTCTGACAGCAGGTGGTGATTATGGCACAGCGGCGATACAGCTTTTCCTTGTTTACTGCTGTAAACAAAGCAGCCAAATACTACCTTAATATACATTATACAGTGCCCTCCACTAATATTGGCACCCTTGGTAAATATGAGCAAAGGCGGCTGTGAAAATAAATCTGCATCGTTTATCCTTTTGATCTTTCATTCAAAAAATTCACAAAATTCTAACCTATCGTTGAAGTAAAACAATTGAATGTGGGGGGAAAATATCAGTGTGAAATAAATGCTTTCTCTAGTTCATGTTGGCCACAATTATTGGCACCCAATTATTGCAACATCATTTTCCCATGATAACAGTTCTGAGTTTTCTCCTATAATGCCTGATGATTTTGGAGAAAACCTGATAAGAGATCAGAGACCATTCCTTCATGCAGAATCACTCCAGACCCTTTAGATTCCCAGCTCCATGACGGTGCTTCTTCTCTTCAGTTCACCCACTCATTTTCTATAGGGTTTAGGTCAGAGGACTGGGACAGCCATGGCAAAAGCTTCATTTTGTGCTCAGTGACACATTTTTGTGTTGATTTTGATTTATTTTGGATCACTGTCTTGATGGAAGAGCCAAACATTGCCCATTATAAAATTTCTAACAAAGGCAGTCAGGTTTAGATTTTTTATCTTTTGGTATTTGATAGAATCCATGATGCCATGCATCTGAACAAGATGTTCAGGACCTCTGGCAGAAAAATAGGCCCAAAACATTAAAGATCCAGTAGTATATTTAACTGTGGAAAAGGGGTACCCTGTTTGTACTAAACTCATCTGGTGGGTTTGCTGCCAAAAAGCTCTTTTTTCAGTTTCATCTGACCATAGAAGCCAGTGCCATTTATAGTTCCAGTCATGTCTGACAACTGAATTTGCTGGAGTTTGTTTTTGGATGAGTGAGGAGAATTTTCCTTGAAACCCTCCTGAACAACATGTGGTGATGTAGAGGATGTTTGATATATTTTTTTTAGGTTTCTGACCCGAAGACTCAACTAATTTCTACAATTCTTCAGCTGTGATCCTTGGAGAGTCTTTGGCCACTCAAACTCTCCTCCTCACCGTGCATTTGGACGATATAGGCACACGTCCTCTTCCAGGCAGATTTGTAACCTCTTTAGTTGATTGGAATCTCTTAATTATTGCCCTGATGGTGGAAATGGGGATTTTCAATGCTTTAACTATTTTCTTACAGCCACTTTCTAATTTGTGATGCTCAGCAATCTTGTTCTGCACATCAGAACTATATTCTTAGGTTTTACTCCTTGTGATGGATGATTAAGGGAAGCTGACATTTGTGTTCCTCATATTTATAATCCTGTGGAACAGAAGTCATGGCTGGACATTTTCATGCTCCTAATCACCCTGGTGTGCTAAAAATGTAAATATGAATGGGAATATACTTCAGAGATATTTTACTCATAAGAATTTCTAGGGGTGCCAATAATTGTGGCCAACATTCATTGGAGAAAAACATTTATTTCATCATGGGATTTTCTCCCCATTTTCAATTGTTTTACTTCAACGATAGGTTAGAATTTTGTGAATTTTTTGAATGAAAGATCAAAAGGATAAACAATGCAGATTTATTTTCACAGCCACCTTTGCTCATATTTACCAAGGGTGCCAATATTAGTGGAGGGCACTGTATGAAGGTTTCAACCGGCTCGGGGTGCATCATTGTTGGGGCTCTCATTCTGACGGCACCCATTCACTGCAGGGGATCCATTGGTGAGCAAGTGATGCAATGCTACATTTCTCCAAATCTGATGAAGAAACAAACTCATCTACATCTTGGATGGCCTGAGGATGAGTGTACATTTTCAACAAATTTTGGGTTTTAATATCCAACCAGAAATGTTTCAGCGATGTATTCCAGATGAGCAAACATCTCATAGATAAAAACAAACATATAAAATAGACATGAATATGACAAAACAATCCTATATTTAGTGTTAAACATCAGTATCCCTCCTTGTTTTCCTTTCGTTTTGCCTGTAGGCTTGGATACAAATAAACTGCAAATGCATTAAATTGGTTTATTTGTTTGTGTTTACAGGTCCTGTCCAATGCACGGCTGGTCCTGGAGAATCTTATAAAGTAAGTCTATCATTAACATCATTTGTTGCTTAATTCATAAATAAACCGGCTATGCTAATTTGATTTCTCACGCTCAGTGACTCACTAATTTCTGGCTAATGATCCAGCTGAAGTGTCTGAATGAGACAGATAATGACTGTGCCCGGCAGGAACTAAATGCATGTCTTTTGTTACTTGTCATTAAGCAAACACTTTTATCCAGAGCAGCATATAGTGCACTAATCGCTGGGCTCGTCCCTCTGGAGAAAGACACTGTTAAATGGCAGCAGTAATGATGAAGAAACTCTCCAGATTGTTGGTTGCTTCTACCAGGTGTTGAATGCACATGCTTTGGCTTCTGGGATTTTTCAGCCCAGTCTTACTATTTATTCAACATTATTCAACATTAGTATTAGCAAAAGTGAGGCTTTTATTAGCAAACACCAATAGCAATAACAGTCATGTTTATTTATTTGTTTGTTTGTTTGTTTATGTGAATAAAATGGAGCTATTTTTAGAAGCTGTAAAATTGTGAGATGTTATTTTCTTCCAATTCTCATTATTACTTTATGAAAAAATCCCATTATCATTAGTGTAATACAATATATATATATATATATATATATATATATATATATATATAAATTCATAGAAATGATTAGAAATATTAAAATGTATTATTTATTATTTTATAATATAAATGTAAATTTTATATAAATGTACTTATTATTTATTATAAATACAAGTATAAATATATATACAATGATTTTATATTCAAAAAATTATTCAGAATTATATTTTATATTTATAATTATATTATAAAATATGTAAATTATATTATAGATTTCTATAAATTATATATACATACATTTATATACATTCATACATAATATATAATATAAAAAAGTGTGTGTGTGTCACAATGAAAAAAATCTTTTATAGATTTGATACATTATTTTATGAATTAGTAATTTTATAAATGAATTTTAAATTGATTATTAATTTAAATCAACATAAATTATAGTCATATAATTATATATTTATATACATTCATACACACACACACACACACATATATATATATATATATATATATACAGTGCTGCTTGAAAGTTTGTGAACCCTTTACAATTTTCTATATCTATAAATATGACCCAAAACATCATCAGATTTTCGCACAAGTCCTGAAAGTAGACAAAGAGAACCCAATCAAAGAAAAATATTTTCTTTGTCATTTATTTATTGAGAAAAATGATCCATTGTTACATATCAAGCAGCACTGTATATACACACACACACACACACACCTTTTTATATTATATATATTATGTATGAACATATATAACACAAAATGCAACTTTGGCAGTAAACAATCTAACATTTGTGACATGACATTTTCTCCTCTCGTCTTCAGATATGGCATTCTGGTGGACCCCATCCAGATCATCTCTCTCTTCCTGAAGGACCCATACAGATGGCCGGCTCTGTGCCTGATCATTGGTATGATGAGCGTGAGCTTTGTGACCTGCAGCAGGTTCATGCAGATCAGCTCATGCTGAAGACATCATTTCATACCGCATTTACACTTTCAGTCATGCATAATGCAAGATCATAAAAATCCACGTCAATATTCCATGCATGCTCACTTCAATATGCTGTGTCTAATCTGTTTGCTTTTGCAGTTTCCAACGGCTTTATAATGGCAGCTTTGTACATAGAGAGAAAGCTCTCCGTGGTGAGTTGCATGCTGGGAATGAACTGTCTGATTACAGACATGGACTTATAAATATAACCAATTACACTGAATGGGTGAATCTCATAATCCTGACATAAACATGTACACATCGCATTTTACCTCAAAATTAAAAAAATTAAATAAAAAAAGTATAAATAAAACGAACCTTTAAAAAAAAACTTAAAAGTTTTCTTTGCATTGTGACATTATTTTCATTACAGTTAAGCACATTTTTCACCAATTCTTATTATTGTATCCCATTCTCATGATTGTAATGCAAAAAAAAAAAGATTATGACAAGTTATATAAAATATTTATTTATGAATCAACAATAACTAAAAATAATTTAAAAAATACTTATTTTATTTCAGCTATGTATGTATGTTTGGCAACATTTCTCATTTTTGTTTAATTTCAGTTAAAATACTAAAATATCTACAACTAAATAAAGTAAAAATAAAAAAACATACAGACATATTAAAATGACAAAACACTTAACCTTTTAACTCTCACCCCCATTTCAGCATAAGCTTAAATTGTTATAATTCATGAACAAAAACATTTTGTAATATGATTTTGATGTACCATTTTCATGGTAATGCAATGTCCGATTTTAAAATGGATTTGACAGGATGAGATTTGATGTTTTAAGTTTTCAGCTGACATATAATTTATGATGATTTCTAAAGTGTGATGGGGGAAAAAGGCAAGGAAGAATGACTTCTTATGACAAAGGTCAGAACTTCTGTTATGATGTAGATTTTTGAGTAAATAAAAATTGGTAAATATCTAAGACCTTTCCAACGATATATAGTTTGTCATGATTAGATTAGGATTTATTTGTAATGTAGTGAAGTAAGCATCCCACTGAGGGGACGGGTGACAGTTAAGAGTTTAAACTAAAACTTTAATTAAAATGAAATGATGATAGAATATAAATATAAAATCTACTATATAAATTCAGATATGTATTATTATATATTATTATACAAATATTAATATTATATAAAATATAAATATAAAATCTATGAAATATGTATAACTAATAAAACTGACAAAAACACAAGAAGATGTCTAAAACTAATATACACAAAATACAAAAAAAAATTGATTTTAATAGTCATTTCTTGTATTGCAGTAATTTCACATAATATTGTTCACATTTATGTATTGGTCTATTTATTTATTTTTATTAAAATATATAATTTTTTGTGGGCATGAAATATGACCTAGACCTGGATTTCTTCATGTGATGTGACTGTTTATGGCAGGTTAAATGTACACCTGTTAGCACAAGTGTTTTTTTTTTGTTTTTTTTTGCTGGTTCGTTTTAATAAAGTGTGTGATTGAATTTCCAGGGCACCATCTCAGAGGGCACCGGAACATTCCTTCACTGCATCAATCTTGCAGCTCTTTTATTTGTCCCGGCCGGTACAGTTCTCAGCCTGACCTCTATGACCCCAGGTATCACAGACATCTTCCACTTACTATATGTGCATATGTTCACACTAACGCCTTCAGCCTTCAGTCTTACAAGAAAATAGTGTTGTTTTCTCGTGCAGTATCTACCAAAACCTCTGTCTCTGGCAGTTTTACCTTGTGACCATGTGATTTGGTTGTGTGTTTAAAAAGAACATTTTTATGTAATCTTCGTTGACATGTCGGAAATATATTGGTGTGTCTGTAATCATGCTGTCTCATGGCTGTTTCAGTGGGTGGTGTTCTGGCTTTGGGTGTCTTCACCATTCTCTTCCTGAAGCTGTATTCATACAGAGACGTCAACAAATGGTGCAGAGAGATCAGGCACGCCAAAGCCCGGACCCTGTCCCGCTCTCACTCCTGTGAGTAACACTCCAACCTCACCAAAAACCACACAAACTCACATTTTCATCATGCATTCATATGCACTCATATCTGCAAATCCTAATATCCATATGGATTTCTGTGCATGATTGCAAAGGCTTTACAGTAGATACACAGTCACTGTTCTGAAATGCATCATTGCACAAATCTTAATACAAGTGCTATATGCAATGCATATAGCAAGTATAGCATGCATTAGAGCTAACATTACAATATATTACTCTCCATATGAATACATTGTTTTTTTTAAATTGTGCACCAGTAATACCTGCTGCTTGTCCTTTCATCTGTCCCGTAGCACCTGCGGTTCATAAATCCTGTATTTTCTCATCTGTTGTTTGCTGTGAAGGGCTCTCAATGTTTGTTTGAATCTGTACAAACAGACCTAGATGTGAGAGACACTGTGCTATTTCTGTTTGCTCAGAGTCTAATGCTGTGCTGTACTGCCACATACTGGACAAAATAAAACAGCACATTTTATGCAAACTTTACCATCAGCATGGTTTATATAAACATGATACATGTTGAGGACAAATTAGAAGTGTGTAATAAAATGATATTAAAATATTACTAAATATTACTAAAAATGACAGTATAGTACAGTAGTATCTCAGTGATAGTAAATTAGCACTGATCTGTAGTATTTGCAGGCTTATAAACTTCCAACTTCAAATTAACCTTCAAATATTGTCAAGCCAACATTCAAACTTTCATTATACCTGTTGTGTTTGGTCTCCTGGCAGAGAATACCTGAATGAAGTCAGTGTGTGTTAATGTTTGATTTTCTCCTGTAGGCCCGTCTGTGCACAAAGCCAACGGCACGACTGGATACACACACGTGAGCTATCCGGCAAACCTCACGCACAGAGGTCAGTCACTACAGAACAAACTCAACCTGATTAATAACTCCCAGTTATGTAGGAATATCAGCTCGTCTGTAATTAAAATATCAAATTAAATATTTAAATGGAATTAATAACTAATGTGTTTTATTTTTATTTTTACATTTATTTTATTTTATTATTTTTTACAGACATTTATTATTTTATTTTCGTTCCAACTCTGTGTTATGAGCTGAACTTCCCACGCTCTCCACGAATACGAAAGCGGTTTTTACTACGCCGACTGCTTGAGATGGTGAGATACAGTATATGACAGCAGAAACACACCTGAGACACACGTTTACAGTTTGCACTTTCTGATAATGTTATACCTGTTGTTCTTTCTTGTAGGTGTTTTTAATGCAGTTAATGCTTGGATTAATACAGCAGGTATGCAAAGAGTAGTTTAAATAGAGCTTATTTGTGTGTGTGTGTGTGTGTGTGTATGACATGATGTTTTTAATGACTCTTTTGTATTTCTTTTGATAGTGGATGGTTCCGACAGTTCAGAACTCAATGAAACCCTTTCAGGTAGAATCACCCTGTAAAGCCTGACATATAAAATAATAGTCAGAAAAATCAAATTTTATAAAGGAACAGTTTATTGAATCTTTAGACCAAAAAAAACAAAGAGTTTGCATATGTGTTTTTTGTTTTGTATCATTTTTGATACATCAGGTTCTTATGGCTCATATAGTATCATATAGTGATATCATGGAGAGAGAAAAATCTCAGTTTTATCCAAAAGCTCAAACTGAGCAAAAATATGTGATTTAATGCAGATGCTGATGTTTATGACAAAAAAAGTGAGAGCTTATAATGTAAATCAATGAGCTCTTTATAACAGTATAACAGATTCTTACATAAAATGATACAAATATCAGTTGTCACTCTTTATCTGCCAATAATGTCTTATAAGATGAGATTTAAATGATTAGTTTTATGATCAAACAATATAATGCAAAGCAATACAATGACAATTGAGAGATTGAGAGTTTCTCAAAAGCCTGATGATCATGTTTAATATTCACATTTGAACATGATTTTTTTCTAAAATCATGTATGAATATAGAATCTAGATTCAAGTAAATGCAAGCTGCTTCAGTCTAGTAAGTGTTTGGAGTGTTACTAACAATGTAAAAGTTGTCCTTATGTTTACTTAAATATAAAAATCAGTAAAGATTTCAGAGCAAAAAGACACATGAAGCAAGAGCTGAAGGTGGATGTTTTTATAATGATACTAAAAGGCCTTTTACTTGCTAAAAAGACAACAGAAAATACAGTTCAATTCAAGGTTGTCCAGGCTTTGTATTGTTTGTACTGGTGTTACTGGTACCCAGAAACACTTCTTAAGCATGTTGTTTTTCATTTTTATGCACTGATTGATCATAGAGTCTCTGTCTCTTTAAACAGGACATGGATTTCTCTAGAATCGTTGAACGTCTGCTGAAGCTCGCTGTAAGTGTGGAGAGAAACCAAACAGATGCTGTTGCTAAGACTTTTGTGGTGCTGTTGAAATGGCTACTGTTGCTACAGCTTTCACTGTGGCACTTGCTGTTGCTATGGTGTGAAATTCAGGCTCCCATCAAATTCAGTACAAGTTTTCCCTGTAGCTGGTCAGCTCAGTACAGGCATAATTAAACAATGTAGAGTCAGCCAGTCGTTTTTATACAAATCAAAAATAAATGGACAAAAAATATTCTAAATGATTGAATTTTGTAAAACTGTGTAGGAAATTGAATAACACAGTGTAGCATTATACAAAATATTTAAATGCTGAATGCCACGATCGACCAATCGGAATCAAGAATTCCAAGCTGCTTGAATTTCGCACGGTAACAGCTGCTGTTGCTTTGGTTGATGTCATGTCTGTGGCCCCTCCTCCTCAGAGTGTCTAATGGCACAAGCCCCGCCCCTTCTCCCTGTCCCTCTACAGGTGCCCAATCATTTTATCTGGCTCATCTTTTTCTATTGGTATTTCCACTCCTCTATGAACTTCGTAGCTGAGCTCATGCAGTTCGGAGACCGCGAGTTTTACCGCGACTGGTGGTGAGTGGCTTCCTCCGTCCAGAGCTGATTTACACTTTGCAAAAGCTGTAGTAGCTATGTTAGAGTGTCTTAAATTGTAAAAGTTCGTTTACAGCACAGATGATAACTGTAACTAACAATAACTTCTATGAGAATAGAGAAGTCCACACTACAGCTATAAAGACAGAGAAGAAATCATTGGAATCACTTTCAGAGTGATTTTTTTCCAGTTGATGAACATTAAAAACATTGACAGCCAATCAGAATCCACTTCATTTTAAAGAGCTTTAGCATTTTACGTGACAGATGATGAAACTGCAGTGTGTGATTATAATGAACAGAACGTTATCATCCGTTAGTGTGGACGCTAATAAAATATTAATGAATGATAACATCATTCTGATTTCTGATTTTTTTTTCTGATTTTTCCTGCAATTCTGAGTGTATGGGCCAGATTTACGAACAGCTTGCGCCAGTGCAAACCATCATTTGGTGTTAAAGGGGTCATATGATGTTGCTAAAAAGAACATTATTTTGTGTATTTGGTGTAATGCAATGTGTTTATGTGGTTTAAAGTTCAAAAAACACATTATTTTCCACATACTGTATATTATTGTTGCTCCTCTAAGCCCCGCCTTTCTGAAATGCGTCAATTTTTACAAAGCTCATCGTTCTGAGAAGCGAGGCGTTCTCTGATTGGCCAGCTATCCGGTGCGTTGTGATTGGCCGAATAACTCAAGCGTGAGACGGAAAAGTTACGCCTCTCACCGTATTGTGATGCCGTTTCATGGTGCGACCACACAAAAACAATAAAACCCATTACAAACGAGGCATTTGTTGCATCCAGTGGGACATAATTAATGATTATAATGACTTATACTGTCTTTTTACGTGTCGCGTTGGATCACGCTGCGTAAACATTACCATGTCTGCATTTGTGATCGGAGAAACGACAAACAACAAGCACTACTCTACACAGCTCAGGACTCGCATTTGAATAGTCAGTGGCAAATTCTTTAAATATAAAAACATACTTACAGGCTGTGAGTCAGAAGCACCAGACTGTCCTTGCAAAGTTGGAAGTGCCCCACTTTATTGAAACAGCCTTTGTGCAAGCCAGCATTGTAGGCTACTCTTCCAGGTTCAGGAAATAGTCCTCCGTAAAATGCGCTGCACACATTCTAATATTTGGGTTGAACTGTTCTGGAACAGTGTTGTAAATATAACTTAACCACTGATTTCTAGTTGTGTCCTCTTTTGGAAGCCCAAACAAAGTACTTTCGCTTTCACAACGAAACACAGCGTCTCCATGACATGGCCCCGGCGGCAGCAACAATACTACAGCGAGAATAAAAGTTCTGCCTTCTTTCATTGCATATACATTTGGGCGGTGTTATGAAAATCTCCCCACATCGTGACGTAGAGATGTGGGGTGTGTTTGAATGAGCCGTTTTAGGGGGACGTGGCAGAGGCTTAACTTTGATAAAGAATATCTCTTTGGTTTTGAGACTTTAGTCTTTGCAACTTCAGGGGTCTTATCTATGCACAAACAGCTTGTAACACTCCAAAGAGAAAGGAAAATTTGAAATCGCATCATATGACCCCCTTTAAAATATTACTACTGTCAGGATTTACTAAAGACACGCAGTGAAGAATTAGCTCTGAAAAGGCGTGGACACATTTATTTTTGCACTTGACCTTATTGAATATGCATTTGTAGGAGTTTCCCTTTCAGACGCAAAGTTTATGGGAGGAGAGTATTAAAATGAATCACGCAACGCGATTTACTAACGTTTGCGCTTCTCAAATTACTGGTATTTGGGCCATTATTTAATGCCCGAAAAAAGCATGTCTTAAAGCAGGCGCTAATTTGCGCTGCTCTTGGTAGATTGCGCTGGTCATTATGGAAATGATCTGGCTGCGTCTGTGTTCTTTAACGTGCGTATTTTCAGTAAATCACACGCAGAATTTTCCTCTCCCATCGGCACTTTTATGGAATTGTGCTCTAACGCTAATTTGCCCTGTTTAGTAAATCTGGCCCTATATATCAGAATTCTGATTTTTTTTCTTGCAATTCAGATTTTATTCGGACTTTTTTCTCCCAATTCTGAGCAAAAAAAATTTGAATTCAGAAACTCTGAATTGTGAGATGTTGACTTGCAATTGCAAAAAAAAGGCAGAATTCTGAGTTTATATTGTGAGAAATGCAGGTTTTATTAGTTTTTGTTTTTATCTGAAACGGGCTTCCATAGTTGGAATCGTTTTCAGAGCGATTCATTGACAACCAATCAGAATCCATCCAACTTTAAACTTAAATCGGGAGATAACAAAACTGCATTCTGTGATTATAATAAACAGAAAGTTATTGTGCACTAATATAAGTTATTGTTATAGTTATGATAATAATAAATGGGCCTTTAATCCAAGCATTTCTTTTGGAGTCACTGTAGTATTATTATCTCCAGGCAAACATGAAAGATAATATCTAAAATTCATACAATAAAGTCTAATATTTAAGTCAAAATTTAATTTTTTTGCTTTGAATGCTTGAATGCATCACATTACAAACATAAAACAGCTTGCAGATGCCATTTCATGAGAAAGTTTTCACTCTGTGTAGTCCTGAGTGTAACTGACGAGCTTTATATTTGCAGGAACTCTGAAACGATTCCATATTTTTGGTCAAACTGGAACATTCCTGTTCACAAGTGGTGCCTACGGTGAGCCAGGGTTATCATCCGTTTATGTGATTGGATTTGTCTATTATTTCTACACCAGAGGCAGATTTCTTGCAGCAGTGTTGAGCTTTGTGTTCGTATTACGTTTGTGTTGCCTGTTGATGTCCTACTGTATTTGTCCTACTGTATTTATTTGTTCATTGATTTCTCACTCTTTGTTTCCCTTCAGACACTTTTATAAGCCCATGTTGGTGAAGGGAGTAAATAAGTTAGCGGCTCAGTTAGCTGTGTTCTTCCTGTCAGCGTTTTTCCATGAGGTTTCAATGCACACTTATATTGCTACATTACAATTTACAGTCATGCTAGACTGTGTCTTTAAAAGTCTTGACAATATTTTGTGTCATTTTTGCCAGTATTTAGTGAGCGTTCCTCTAAAGATGTTTCGGCTCTGGGCGTTTCTGGGAATGATGGTACAGGTCAGTCTTAAATATCGAATGTTGCTTGTTAAACATCAAATAAAATCCCTTATTTCACATTCTACTTCCTGTTTCAGATCCCGCTCGCCTATTTTGTGGGCCGATTCTTGAGGGGAAACTACGGCAACGCCGCCGTCTGGATGTCGCTGATCATCGGCCAGCCAATCGCTGTGCTCATGTACGTCCACGACTATTACGTGCTGCATTATGGGAGTGCGGCAGAGGGCGCCGCGGCATGACGCAATCATATCTGCAATAACCGAGATGTTGAATGTAAAAACAATGCATATATTTTTAGAAGGGAAATGTTTGATTTTTAACAGACTTGAGCCCAAATCAGATGTGATCATTAGTCGGAAAGACTTGAGCAGGTGTGTTTTATAACGTGCAATCCAATGTTAACACTGCCGAGCCAAAGCAGCACATCATTGCAATGCCTTCTCACTGTTTCGTACTTGACATTTTCATACCAAGACGATCAATTCAAAGAGGCGCTAAATCAAAAGTGCCACAAATGTGTTTGTATTTTTCCAAATGCATTTCAGAAGGGAACTCATTTGTGTTTTTATTATTCTTTGTGCTGTTGCTTTGGTGGTGTGATTGACTGAATCTGTGAGTTTTTGCACTTTATTCAGAAATGCATGATGTTTGTCAACCTTTTAAGGTTAATTTAAAGAATTTAACTGCTTTTATGTTGATTTCTATACTTGACAATTTTAGTTTCTTAAAAGAGACATATAAATATATTATATCAACATTGTACAAGAATCTGTGAAATTGTTAAAGCCAAAATTATATTTTGTGCCATTTAAATTGCCTGCAGTATTATTTAAATATGATTTAATGGGATTCAAGCACCAAGGGGGCCAAGAATAATGTAAGATGTCCTAGAAGGGGTATTTTTGAACGAGTTTTTGTCTACTGAACGTTTTGTTTTGTTTTTTTGAAAAGACATTTCCTCAGCTGTATCCCTCAGCCATGTTTTCGTTCCTGTCAAAAATTAAATCTATAGCCCTACCTTTATAGAACTATAACGATGAGACTGAGGAACGATATCGTTGGAATCATTTTCAGAACAATTTTTAACAGCTGCTGAACGTTAGAAACCACCCACAGCCAATCAGAATCCATTAATGTAGTTATTGTTATTGGTTTGAACAGACCTTTATTCTGAACTTAATCACTTTTTCAAAGGAATAGTCTTGAGACTACTGCAATTTTTATATACCAAACCAACCGCAAATAATGGACACCAAATTAGTGAGACTGTATTTTACCAAATATTTTGCTTAAAACTTGGTACCAGACCTTGGGTGCATTATGTTGGTCAAATACAGTTAAGAGTTTTTTTTATATATTCACATTTATTGTGAACAGGTTATACAGAAATTATTATTTTGTTGTCCTCTTATTATCTGGTTAAAAGATTTTGGCTGTTGCGGTGCTTGGTCCCATTATTTGTGTTTGTTTTTTTTAATTAATTGATTTTTAATGAGAATTTTTGGATCTAGATAACAGTTTTAGGTTGCCTCCTAATTTGCCATGGTTCTGATAATATTGGTATGTAAATTTACTTTATTCCATTGTAACGGCTGCAATCAGGTGTGATAACAGATTTGTTTGAAGAGTTTTTGGATTAAGTTTAAAGCACCTTTCTACAAAACATTTGACCGATAGATTTAATAACCAGCAGATTTTTCCTGTGAAAGCCAAAGTTTGTATCTGAAGACACATTATGTTTTCCTTGTACGGTTTTGGCAGCTCATGTTCCAGTTTAATAAATCTTTTCAAACATCAGCATATCTAGTTGTGTATGAAATATGATGTGACAATATCTGGAGAAAATGGCTTTGTTCCAATTTTGTATAATAGTGTCTACGAAATGCATAAATGTAAAATAATCAGACAGACATCAGGGTTCACTTTGTGCATATAAAATATTTATTCAGCAGATGGGAACCAATCACACAGATCCAAAACAACACTTGAAAAACAAAACGATAGTGCCACTAGAAATCCATCCAATATGAACATGTGCAGATAAAACAAAGAGAGGAAATGAAGGAATCTCATCTGCTTTGTCACTGCTGTGGAGAAAATACACAAGATTAATACACAACAATATAAAAATATGATTCTGCACATGAGCAGGCATGATGAGGCTCACCTTTGCTTTGTTTTGTACTGGTAAATAAAGTTTAAATTCAGCGGGGAGCTCGTCCTCAGAGTACAGCCGGTCAGAGAAATACACCCTCCTGATGCGACAGTTTGCGTGAATCTGAAAGACAAGAGGACGGCAATCATTAACCCCATAAACGCCTGAATCACAGTCCGACAGCTAGTTTCAAGCTAATTCAAGGTTTGCTGACATTAGAAATTATTTTTGTATTGGCAGATTTTCAAAGCACTTTGTCATTCTTTCATATATATATATATATATATATAGACATTAAAATAATATATAAAATATATAATATAAATTATTTTATTTCATGTTATGCCTCTCTTTTTTGACTGGTTAACTTGACTTTTACTTTAGAAAAGGAAAGAATCAGATACACCATCTCTGGGAACAAAACGTGGGTGCCAGTTTTTTCTTTTCTGATGAGCTACAAGGACTAATAATGTATTCAATTATTTTAGATTTGTAGCAATCATTTTTATAACTATTATAATTACTCTTTCTAGATATGTTGGCCACTTATTTTTGTGCTTCATTTTACATATTGCAGATTGTTGTTATGTGAAGGGTCTGTTTGTCTGTTATTGTTTGTTTTTCATGCCTGCAAAAACCATAATAAAAATAATATTTAAATAAATGACTTTATTTCTATATAAATGTAGTCTTATTTTCTATATCTATATTATATAAATTATTTTATTTTCAAGACAATTAAGTCAAATGTAATGCAAAGAAATGATGTTGTAAAGAATTTTTATATCATTGTTATATGTTCTGCTGCTTAATTTATGCCAGTGTTTACATTTTATTATATTGTATTACCATATTATTTTACTGTCTGCAGTGTTGAGATACTATTATAGTTTTTCTTAAGATTTTGAATTAGTTTTTAGTTTTATATTTTTAGTTAAAATCTTTTTTTGAGAGGGGGGTGAATTTTGTTGGGTGAAATATTTTTTTAAATGTTTATATAGTATTTTTATTCATTTTTACTAGTTTTAGTTGTAGTTATAAGTTGCTTTGGAAACTAAAAAAAAAAGTTTACATTTTTATAAATTGTATTTTAGTTAACGTAAATGTTTCAGTAACAGAAATGTTTTTATGGTTTTAGTTTTGATTTAGTAAACTATAACGACCCTGAATTGCGAGTGTCACAAACATTAAATCAGCCATTAAATCTAGCACATCTAGGCTTAACTGTCATGATAATATAACGGTTCAAAAAAATTGTGTTAGTCCCAAAATAGGACTCTTTACGTAAAACTGATTTTCTTATGTTCTGCTCTTGATTTAGTGGTGAAATGCGTTGGATCGGTCTCTCTCACCTGCACTCTCAGCGTCTCGATGTAATTGGTTCCGTACGCCCGCCGTGTGAAATCTGACAGGTTGAACTGGATCTGATTCCAGCCGTCGTCCAGCCGCATGGGCATGGTGCAGATGAAGGGCTTCACGCGGGTCGTGCTCTGATAGTTACTCGCCCTGAACCTCCGCCGCACATTTTTATCGTCCAGTACCTGAAGCGCATCACACATTCACACATTTCTGACATCACTAATCAACTCTGTAGTATTTGAAGAAACCAGTTCCCTACCTGAACTTCGAATGTGAAATACTTCTTGAGGTTCTTGATGATCATGACGAGGAAGGGCAGTTTGATGCCGAGGGTTTTCTTGGGGTCTGCGGGACACGTGATGTAGGTGGTGCTGTGGAGATCAGACACACACGGGTCAGGTCTGATCATGAATGATGTGTGTGTGTGTGTTCACAAGACACACTCACCTCACATTCGTCCCCTCCACCTCCAGAACCAAAGACTGGATATCATTGTCTGTGATGCGCTTTATGTGTCCGTTTCTGACCTGCAACAACATGTTTGTTTGTTTAGTGAGTTAATATATAACTCATATCTACAGTGGGTACGGAAAGTATTCAGACCCCCTTAAATTTTTTCAATTTTTTTATGTTGCAGCCTGATACTGCAATTGTTTAAATTCATTTTTTTTCTCATTAATCTATACTCCGTACCTCATAATGACAAAGTGAAAACAGGAATTTAGAAATGTCTGTAAATGTATTAAAAATAAAAAACTGAAATATCCCATTTATGTAAGTATTCAGACCCTTTGCAACAAAACTTGAAATTTAGCTCAGGTGCCTCGCATTTCTCTTGATCATTGCTGAGATGTTTCTACACATTGATTGGAGTCAAATTAAATTGATTGGACATGTTTTGGAAAGGCACACACCTCTCTATGAAAGGCCTCAGAGCTGACAGTGCATATCAGAGTGAAAAACAAACCATGAGGTCAAAGGAACTGCCTGCAGAGCTCAGAGACAGGATTGTATCGAGGCACAGATCTGGGGAAGGCTACAAAAAAAATTCTGCTGCACTGAATTTCCCAAGAGCACAGTGACTTCCATAATTCTCAAATGGAAGAAGTTTGGCTCAACCAAACCCTATCGAACATCTCTGGAGAGACCTGAAAATGGCTGTCCACCGACGGTCCCCATCCAACCTGACAGAGCTTGAGAGGATTTGCAAAGAAGAATGGCAGAAACTCCCCCAATCCAGGTGTGCAAAGCTTGTTGCATCATACCCAAAAAGACTTGAAGCTGTAATTAATGCCAAAGGTGCTTCAACTAAGTATGGAGTAAAGGGTCTGAATACTTCTGTAAATGTGATATTTCAGTTTTTTCTTTTTAATAAATTTACAGACATTATTAAAATTCTGTTTTCACTTTGTCATTATGAGGTACGGCATGTAGATTAATGAGAAAAAAAAAAGAATTTAAACAATTGTAGTATCAGGCTGCAACATAAAAAAATTGAAAAAATTTAAGGGGGTCTGAATACTTTCCGTACCCACTGTACATAAACATCTCTATGCTTTAGGTTATTCAAACAGAATATAAAATCTATACATACATATACTATATTTGATACAGTATTTACATTTAAAAAAAACTATTTTTGTTACTTGAAATAAAAGAAACATTAACTGAAATAAAATAAAATAAAATATTATGAAAACTAAAACTTACTTTATTACAGCTAGTTGCCCAAGTAACATTTCTTATTTTTATTAAGTTTAACTTAACATACTAAAATGAAAAAAAAAAAAAAGATTGTTTTTTTTTTTTGGTAATTTTATAGAATTACTAAAAAAATAATAATCATATGCATATCAGGGTTATTATAGTTAATTATAAGTAAAACCATTAAAAAAATATTTTTTGTTACTTGAAATAAAATAAATGTTAACTGAAATAAAATATTACAAAAACTTATTTTATTTTATTTCAGCTAGTTTTAAAGAAAACATTTCTCATTTTCATTTAGTTTAACTTTAAGTATTAAAATAACTAAAACTAAAAAAAAAATAATAATCAATCGAAACGCAAATTTAATTAATCTAAACTATATACTAAAAATTATATGAATATGTATATCAGGTTTGTTATAGTTAACTAAAACTGCATCCAAATAAATAAATAAATAGTTACTTGAAATAAAATATTGTAAAACTATATAAAGACAAAATAAATATAGACTAAATGTAGACATACTAAAAAATACTAATAAAAATGACAAAAACACAACAAAATTACTAAAACTTTACCTAAAATTATTATAAATAAAAAATATATTAATTAGTTAAACACTATTCATATACTATGATACTGTTTATGTACTTGAAAGAATGCCATAATCATGGTAATGCCCAAAACCCATGGTGTTACCATAGTAATACCATAGTACTTGTGGATAGTTATCGAGGCCATACTTTTCACACCTAATGTAGATTAAATGTAAACTATAGTTTTAATAATAACCTGAATGTGTAATTTATGTAAGTTAGCAGTGCATTAGCAGCATCTGAGCTCCATCAGTCAATCTGTCATCTTTTTCCGCCGCCTGCTCACCTTTTTGTCCCATATCTGCAGGGGTTTACTGCCGATGCTGTAGAGGATAGACAGAAAGCCGCTCTGAAACGTGTTTTTGAACATAATCCTGCAGTTTTAATTCAAATGTATCCCCACCATATACAGTTTATTCTGCTCTGAACGCGTCCGGCTGGATCTCTGGACTCCACACCTCTGGTTCCGCCTCACAAATAACAAACAAACGTATGCATCAAATAATCGTCGTATATAAAGCTAAAGCGCTTAATAACGCGTTAAATGTCGCGTCTGATCTGATTAATCCTCAACAGCGACACCGACGAGCTTTTTCGGAGTTTATTTGGGAGTTGCTAGGAAACGTGACGTGATCTGGTTGTCACGTCGGACCCTTTAATGTTGACACGGCTGTTGCTATAGTAACGGAGTGTTCCAGTGGTGTGACAAGAGCTTTATATTAAAACAGTTATCTAATATGCAGTGAATAAGACATCTGTTCTTTATTAATGGAATTATTAATCAAATAATACATTAATAGAAAATGCTAGATATGGCTGGAATAGCATGCAATTAAAAATTACTGTACATAATGGGCTCCTTTACAATTGTCAGTCCTGTATTTGAGTCCTTAATACGATTATCACATTCACACACAGTACCTTTTATTTAGAGGAGTGACAACTGCATTCTATCAATCGATCAGTTACAACCATATACATTTAAAACTGGTTCATAGGTTTGCGCTAAATTTTGCGATTTGCCGTTTCTCATGCGTACAGCATGGGACAAAAAAAAGTCTAATAGAAATGTATAGGAAATATTGATGCACCATGACAACTAGTTCAACCATTTTGCATCGAATTGCATTGCATTGATTTATGAAATGAACTAATTCACAGTTTAAGACTATTAGAACCAGAATAATACATTTTGAGCGACATGACATTAGCAATTGATAATGTAGGGAAACAGCAGAAAATCCTACATAATCAACTGCATGAAAGAATGAAAAATGACTTTCATGCACAAGTGACTAGATGATGTGGAGGTTGAACGAGCAGTTTTGAGAATTTCAGTTGTGATCTGAGAAATGTACCAAACAGGGCCGGCTCCAGGCATGGGCAGGGGTGGGCTGAGCCCACGCAAATGACTGTCTTGCCCACCCAATCAGAATTAGATAAAGATTACGTTTTTT
>JAFVLL020040061.1:0-60779 GCA_021397915.2 Tor tambroides | reverse complement strand
CATAGAAAAAGTCTTAGATCTTTGAGTTCAGCTCATGAAAAATGGGGGCAAAAACAAAAGTGTTGCATTTATAATTTTGTTCAGTGTATATATTTTGCAATGTAACTATCTCATAATGTAATTTTATATCTCATAATGGGACTTTTTCTCTCACAATTCAAATTTATTTCTCACAATAAAACTTTATATCTCGCGATGTAACTTTCTCATAATTTGACTATATCACACAATGTAACTATATCTTGCAAAACTATATCTTTTGATGTGATTAACTTGCAACAATCATAGTTGAGACTTTTTATATAAGTTTGTTTACTTTATAAGTTTGTTGTAAATTGCACCTTATTAAAAAAGAAACTCTGTCTAGTTCAACAGATTTTTTTTGTGAATTCCGTTCAACATAGACCATAAAAAATAGTAAGCATGAAGGTCCATCCTAGCCTGAAAATTTGGGGAAAAAGCTTCACGCAAATTAGCCACCAGCGTAATTATGTAATTGCATAAAGCATAAATTAGTTACAAAATACTATGAGATTGTGTTGGATTTGCATAGACTTTCATGAATTATATCAGTTTCAGCAGACTCAATTCATTATCTTCATAGTTTCTCCAGTACTGGGACAGTGTCTATAGTTTGTGGCTGCACTGATCACAGCGAGATCATCTTACTGTATGGTTGGAACCAGTTGATCTAGTGAGACCTTCTTACTACTTTTGCTTTCAGAGAGAGAGAAAGAAATTAAACACTCCCACATGGCTAGAAGAGAACCGTGATGGAGCCCAGATGTGTATGTGTGAGGAGAGCCAGCATTAGCTGCTTTTGGACTGAAACTACACCAGATTGTACGTAATTTTGTTGTCCAACACTGATGGTTTGGAGCGATAGTGGGGCTGATTCAAATGAGTCTGATTGCTGGCCGTTGATCCTATGGATTCTGAACAAATACAGCCATAATGGATGAAGGTCAAGGACTAAGAGTCATTTGATTTGATCCCAAGAGCATTTGCAGAACAGTAGAGTAATGTTCATACGAACAGTGCTAGCAAAGGAGTACAGCAGCACTCAGAGTAACTTATGTAAGAGCTGTTGGATGGAGACAGAAATACTGTTCTAGAGGCCAACGTCATCTTGCATATCATGGTTAATGTTACCAATCCATGTGCCGAATATCCCTCTCTGTGTTTCCCCTCCATTTTAAGAGTGCGAGGACGCTGATATTCCTGTTCCAAGAAAGGCTGTGGCCAACCCTCCAGCCTGCTTTAATGTCATAATGACTGTAGCAAATCACAACCAGAAGATAGAGGTGCTCTGCCATTTGCCTGCTTCTTCTATGAATGACTGTGCGCGCAATTGGCTGAGCATTCTTAAAAATAAAGGTTCATCAATGGCTTTTGGCAGATTATTGAGTTCAGCAAAGAACTGTTTTCCTGTCAAGAATGACTTTTGGCTGTATAGAGTTCTTTTTTGGAGAATAAAAAAGTGATGTTGCATTATATGTATATATATTATTTTATTGTATACAAATTGTATTTAATATTTTTCTTAATTAAATGATACATTTATATTATTATTTTATTTATTAAAATATATACAACTATGATTTCAACATAATACTTACAGCAAAATGCCCCTTTAAAGCTACTGCTTTTGCATTTTGTGCATATGAACTTTAAACAAAATATATAATACATAAAATCATTTATTTTGAAAATATTATTTAAAATAATTTATTAAAATTGTTTACGTGCACAAAAAAGCAGGCACAGTTTGTTGAATTCATATATTAACATATATTGTCATGATTTTTGACTAGCATTAGCTGTTAGCAAAGATATGTTGAAAAAGCAAGTAACACATTTTCTGTTGTGTCATGTAAATTGTTTGCTTTTAATCTGGCCTTCAGATCGCTCTGTGTAATCTTAGATTTTTCACCAGTGATTGGATGATATGGTTGGATGCTCTGACTAGTCTGGGCCTGTTTGTTTATCAAGTGAAGAACAGGTTTTCCTGCTACCATGGTGACTTTGAAGACATTCAAAGGGGACAGTAACTTACAACTGCCACTAATGCAGCAGATGAAAGATCATGAAAGCAACAAATGTACTAGATTAAATCAATGTTGTACTAATATAGAAACAGGTAGACTCTCCAGATTGATGACAGAGCTGGTCTGAGCAGTTAAAAGCTGTGCTGATGCCAACATTAAAATTATGAAAACTATGAGTTTCTAGTGAGCTGGAATCTGGAATCTTTCTCTAGTGAACCTCATTAACACTTCATGACATTTTTGGCAAATTATGAAAAATGTCAAGTTTGTATGTGGAGTGTGTTATTTCTGCACCAAATGAGCAGCACCAATTAAAATGTGTTTATTTGGGTGGCCCAACTGGGATGGACAAAATGGCGTGACCTGTTTATAAACAATGGAAGATGAGGGAGTTTTTGAAAACCTTTTTTTTTTTCAATTCTGTTTGGTGCTGCTGATGGAGCAAAAATTACACACTTTAAGAACCATTTGCAGATGGAAGAGGTTCTTATGATTTTATCTGCTATGGCTCAACAAAAATACAGATGATATACGATCATTGTTCTTGACAGATCACCAAAAACTGAATATTGAACAGCCAGGCATTTTTAGATATTAAAAACAAAGTGACTCAAAGATTCAGCTATAAATGAAGTGCAGGATGAGTCTCACATCCGGAGTTGTTTTGAAACTCAAAAATGTTCCAGATGAGTTTCCCCTTTTTTCCCCAGGTTTTGTGGTGTTGTTCTATAACCTCAAGCAGGAAGTTTTAGAGTGAGGCTCGGAGTAAGCTTTTCCTCGTGTGCCATCATCACTTTATCTGAAAATAATTGTGGAGATCATCTAGTGTAATTTCCATAAAGATACTATACTCCCAACATAAGGACTATGCCTCAGAGTAAAATACTTTTATTGATTACAAATTACGTAACTAAAAATGTAGTAATCTATTTACACATTTTAGGTAATGTATTCTGACTACATTTTGATTACTTTCGATTTGTTTATCGCAAAAATTTGAATAGGATTATTTTGTATCATTGATATCAGAAAAATATATTAAAATATAAATCTACATAATACCATATATTGTGTGCATGTATGTACATATATATAAAACTGAAATATATACAGTATATACATATTTCAGTTTTATCAACAAGAAGATGGACCCCAAACTTATGAAGGAACTATGGGATTTTGTTAATTGATGAAAAGCTAATAATTAATATATTAAAAACATGTAAAATAAAGAAATTTATAATATAAAATCAATTTAAATCACTTAAATCACTGGAAAATGTGAACATTAGTTGACTTCAGAGAATCAATAAATTAATTTACTGTCAATGTTTGAATAAGTAGTCAAACTAAAGTTATTAATTAAATAATTAATAGACAGTAACTTTTTATTTTTGTAATCTAATTACATAATCTACATTTTATTTTTCTCTCCGAGGCAGTATGAGAAACCTTATATTTTGGTATTCTGGTGGCTGAGATAATGAGATTATTTTTGGCCATTTTATGATCTGCTGGATGAAAGTTGCCTGATCTCCTGAATATGTGTATAATACTACACAGTAGCTGGTAATTGAACTATTACTCATGAGTTGTGTGCTCAAATGTAATGTACTTTGATTTAAGACAAATTATGAGCTAAAGCAATACTACGGAATATTAATTAGCAGCTGTCACCACTCAGGGTAAATTATAACAATCTTCTGAAAGTTTGATTAAGAGTTAGAATGTCTCTTAACACCTTTGAGTGCCGTAACAGTCCCTAAAAAGCACTAAAGCTTGTTCTGTGAGTCTCCTGTTCAATGATGTGACGTCAAAGAAACAACGGCTCACTATCCCCATGAAACCGATTACAGACGTTTTCCCTCTCTCTCTTCTCTTGCAAAGTCTGTTCGCTTTTTTTTTCTGCTGCACAGTAATATTCAAACATGTGATCTGATAAGAGTGGAAAAAAGCTGATAACAGATGTTTAATGGTCTGGCCACATATCAGAATTGAGTAACACTCCGGGTTAGTGCAGAAAACCCAGTAGTGAGTGAGCAGCAATGCAAGAAATGTAACATTGCTAGAAAAAAAGTCTCCTCAGGAGACCTTTCTGTGTGCTAAGAGTGCTGCAAGTGCAATATATGTCATTTCATCAGCTCAGTGCGTGTTGTGACATGAATGAGATTAAGCTCATAAAACTGAATGACTCAGATTTGCACTTGTGCCCCGCCAGCAGACTGTCTTATCATTTCTATTTCTGCAGGATTTACTTTGACTCCTCGTAGTCCTATTCTGCAGAAAAGAACAGATTGAGGTAAGAAAGCGACGGGAGATGGGAAAGTTTATGCATAGGACTGGACCGAGGAGAGAGAGAGAATGGACACTTGGCAGCGCGTAGAAATCTGAGAGCTCATCAATCACTCTGTAACGTTATGTAATGGAGCTCTGCTGGAGAGGGTGGAGACCCACATGAACAGCTGCGGCCGATCTGAGCACGCTAAGCAAGAGTAAGCGGCGCTGTGGGAAAGCGAAGAAATGTGGGAGTAGGGGTGGAAAGCAGTTACACCGCATTTATCCTGCGGCTAACATCACGATCGGCATAGTCAGGATGATTTTTATATTATAATAAACTCTGTACACTGTCTGCAAAGAGCTGGAGCTGGAGTCGACAATTCCTCGGCATGCATGCTTATCTTGGAAACTGTGAATCCATGCATAATGTATGCACTCCATACACGTTCAGTTTAACAGATAGCCAGTAATGTGGTGGTGTTTTGTTGTAGCGGTTACAATGCAGGGCCTATAACTGGAACATTCCAGGGTTGGGTTCTGGAAATAAAAATCCCATTCATTTTCTTCATAGAGAAATCGATTTTTAACGTTTATGTATAAACCTTTAAAGAGACATGAACCGTGAGCTTGGAGGTTATTAATCAATGTTATGTGCTTCTGTTGAAGCAATCAGTCAGTGCAATTTTAACATCACTCAAAAAATCATATTTAATAGCCAAATTTTAGTTGAATAACTACACAACCCATGAATACTAAAGAGAAATATCTAACCTCAAACTCCCATGAAACATTGCAAATGCTATAATCAAGTCAGTCTTATTTGTATATACACTGTTCAAAAGTTTGGGTGGGGCTGGTAAGATTTATTATATTATTTTTTATATTATATATTATTAAATTATATATATATATATATATATTTTTTTTACATGTTTTTGAAAGAAGTCACTTTTTCCTCACCAAGGCTGCATTTATTTGATTTAAAAAAAAATAAAAAAATGTATGTATGTATATATATATATATATATATATATATATATATATATATAAATTTGAATATATTTTAAAATGTAATTTATTCCTGTGATGGCAAAGCTGAATTTTCAGCATTATTACTGATCGTTCAGAAATAATTCTAATATGTTGAACTGACATTCAAGAAACTTTCCTTTTTTATTATTAATGTTGAAAACAGTTACACTAATTAATATGTTTTGGTGGATTATATATTATATTATATACATACTGTACCATTCTTTCTGATTTGAGTACATAATTTGCAGTGTTTCATGAGATTGTTTTTCTTTCCCTCATAAAAATCTTGACTTTTATTCTGATTCTGCAAACACTTTTTGCTTCAAAACATAGTTTAATGTTGTGATTGATTTCAGAGCCATTTTTTGGGGGGCTAAGAACTATATCAAAGAAACATTCAAATTAGAAAACGAATGGGGAAAAAATACTTTTGGAACCGAAGTCTCTGAAAAAGTGTCTAGTCGCTGTTGTGCTCTGTTTATCCCTGCTGGTGGATGTCATAACTACATCATTATGTTGTCAAAAAGCATGTTTCTCCATTGATGGCCTTTTAAAGTAACTGCTTTTTCCCAACACAGATATTTTATTATATTATAGAAAATGTTTTCCAAGGGAGCAGTTATATTTGCAGGGCTCTCAAAAGCATGAAATGAACTTTTTTGATCAGTCACATGTTTCTGAAACCAAGCGCTCATGAAGCAAAGATGGCATCCCCTAGGTTGCGTACTTCAAGGGGATTATGTGCCACAGTAGCTGAGAGACTGCAATTGAGATGAATGGGAATGCTCTCAGATAACTTTCTCTATGTATTACGGACCTCTGTGGTTCAGTCCCTGCAAGGAGCGAGCCAAAAGCCATCACCACTGTGCCCTTCAGCAGGCACTTGGGAATTGTCCCTATAATAAAATCATGCCATCATTCTGTTGGAACATCTAACAGGCTGTTCATTTGGTAATAACCAAAGATCATATTCTATCCTCAGACAAAATCTGCTAATCACAAATGCACTGATTTCTCCTTGGCAGGGTGTTTGACAGCTACTACTGTAAGACTTGTGTGCCAAACTTATCCTTCATTCAGCATGTGCCATGGCAGGCATCTTCTCAATTGGATCAAACCATGTTTTCATGCACGTTAGGGCTCAGAAACATGACATCACGTTTGTTAGGGGTACAACAGTGCCGTTGCTTGATTAGGAACGAATGTTGATGCCACTTAAAATAAATTAATGGAGTTACAAGCAAGCGCGTGTTGAAAGTTTATCGCCCTCAACAGCTCAAAGTAGAAAGCTGTCAATCACGCTACTGACCTTCACATCCAGAACATGACCTCAGAGGCCTGGAATCAGAGCCATATGATCACCACGCTATGAACACAGAGCTGAGAGGTCATTTGAGAAGCTGTTATTAGCCCTGAGCTCAGGGTGAAGGAAACATGTAGTGTTCACAATCATGGTGTGGCTTCTGCTTCAGTAAATGATCCAATTTGCCTTAGATTTTTCTTATCGAATGCGCATCAAGATTGCAAGAAAAGTTTTGAGGGTTTTACACGAGCACCACGCAGGTGTTACTAAGCTCCTCGGAATGTGTTGACACTAATCCCATTTCAGTTTAAGCTATTAAACCATCTAATAAGTTTTGATTTATCTGTTCCCCGCTAAGACCTTGTTAACATGTGCAAAGCTACTGCATTTCAGGAAAGGTTAGGGGTTATGTGTTTGTTGGAACTCTTGTCGATTCCCTCTGTTGGAGTCTCTTCATGTTAGTGAAGAACACTAGAGATTAAACATATGTAGTTATGGGTTTACTAAAGGCTTCACTGCCTTGTAATTTTTGTGGAAACCGGCCCTGTTTACTTGTTACTGTGATTTCTTTTGATGTGACAGTTTTATGGGGTACGTTTGAGGTGATCTGCTCTGAGGAAGCAATTAGCCATCTTTTCCTGCTTTAGAAGTGGGAAGACGCCACTTGTTGACTTTTGAATGAATGACTTTGGTGGGCACTTACGGGTTTGAAATGGTATAAAATGTACAGCATGTCTGCAATACGCTCCATTTTGTCGCTAAACAGTGTTGCATTATATACCGAGAGAATGAGCTTTTTCCCTTCGTTGGTTGTCAAACAGACTGATAGATACAGGATTGGTGCGTTTCCCGGGCATAACATTCTTTCATTTTTGCTCCTTCTCTTTTGCTTTGAAGTTTGAGATGAAGGGGAGAACAGCTGGGACGTCTGAAGCCAAAGGAAGAGTGTGGGAGGTGGTGCAAAGTGAAAGTTAAGCATTGTGGGTTAGTGTTTGTGTGTGTGTGACAGGTGTCCACTGTGTCTCGTTGGAAAGGGACAGCGGCTATATTTAGCACCTCTGACAAGTTTCCACCACCCCTGTCAGGCAACAGCATACCCATAATTACAGCGTATATGTGTGTGTTTCAGTTTTACCAGACTTTTGGTCTGGTATTTAATGTCAGAGGTCTGTAAGAGGCATTGTGGGAGTTCTTGTTATTCGTAATTCATCCACCGACACGATATTTTGCACTATTTCTTGATTAACATGCAAACCCTGTAATTCAACTGTTCTGACCTGATTCATTTCAATTTCCATGTGCTGTTTGCACATAATTACTAAAACGCTGTTTCTCCTCAATAACCTTCATGAGGCCTATTTCCCTTCAAGCGCAGAGGCACATGTTCTCCTGTACTTTACTTCCACCTAGTGGACGACTGCAACGCACATATTTTGGCCATTCTCAAATGTTTTGAGAATATTTGTAATACTAATGCATATGCTTACTATTCCTGCAGTATATACTGTGCACGGTATGCCCATTTTTATTATGCACACAATACTTTGATGTCCTACTAAATTTGCCAAAATGTGCAGTATATGCAGAGCACACTTATATTAATGTGCTCTTAATAGTGTTGTTATTGTTAACTAAAATTATGAAAAAATGTTTCTGTCAATTTAAATCAAGCTGAAATAATATAAATAATAAATATTAGATAAAAAAAAAATAAAATGTTGCCTTGGCAAATAACTGAAATAAGATAAGTTTAAATATTAAAATGACTAAAATAAAAATATATAAAAAATTAGAAGTTGCTAAAACTTAGGTTAAAAGGAAAACTATAACTATAAAAACTACAAAATATAAGCTTATTCAAAATATTAATAAATATTATAACAGCATATAAAATAACTAAAATAACACTAGCTCTATACTGTAGTGTAGAATAGTGTATCACACAATGCAATGTTTGACTTGACATTTCATTTATAGTGTGATAAAATAATTTAACATTTTTAACATCTCTTTTTGACACAATATTTGACTTGACTGACAAAATATAAAGTATACAAATATAAAGAATAGATATTTTATATAAAATTGAACTGAAAAGGCAAAATACCCATTTTACTTCCCAGATGATAGCATCAAACACATGTAATGTAAATCATGTGACAATTACGTAGCATACTATGTTTTGAAACATTTACAGTACTGTTTTACTTACTTATTTTGATGCACTGTGCCATTTTCAGTGAGCTAGTATTGTCATCCGAGCACAGTCTAGGATCTTTGATCCATGTCGATTTTGATTCTGTTACAGTCTGGCTTCTTTCTCTTGTTCCTGCAAAAAATAAATAGCAAAACTTGGTGACAGTTCAAATGAGAATGACATTACATAATACTGTTATGAAATATATAAACAAAAAAAAAAAATGAAATTTGAAAATGTGGTTATGTAATAGCCCTTTGAGACTATGTTCGAAAGCAACAGAAGTACCACAGTGTAAAGTGACTTACTGAACGTCATGTGCATTGTTTTTGCATAATTACACCACCAAATGAAGTCTAAAAGCTTTTTCAAAACCTGTGAATGCAAACACTGTCATTTCAAATTTGGTGGCAGTGAAGTGACTGTGATACGTGTGCGGAAAGCGGTTAACTGGCTCTTTGAAGGAGAGGAGCGGTGGGTTTCCTTGTCAACACCATCTTCTCAGTGGCAGATGAGGTCAGACAGGAGGGGGCTGTTCTAAACTGCCAGCAGGATGAAATTTAAGACACTCTCCGAGGCCCCCCTATCTGTGACTCCTCCAGTCCGACTTCACGTTGTTATTCTCGGTGCCCTCTAAGATTTATGCTGGTCACTTACGATTTTCCTTCGCTTTGCGACATTGTGATAGGTAAGATGTTTATGTGTTAGATTTGCATGGACAAATCGGTGCTGCACTTACACCATAGCTGGATTTGAGATTGATTTGTGTTATCAGCTTCCCATAAAATGGACCATTCATACATTCAGTTATAAGTTGTCTGCCTGTTGTGCAACTTTTCATGACCTTTGGAAGTTATATATGCATGCGTGGACACCTGCAATGTGGACAAATGCAAGGTTAGGCAGTCACGTTGTTATATTCTTAATTTTAGAAGTAGACTGCATGTTTAACATCTTAACACTTAAAATGGGGTTGCATTCCAGTTAAATACAGTAATTATCGCTATAAAGTTGCATATTATGCACTAAATAAAACAACTGTATGTATAAAAAGATTAAACGAAATGTATCTTACAACACCACTTAATTCAAAGTAGATTTGGGTTTGAATCGACTGCTGGCAAGCAGTGCAGTTTCGTTTTTGAACGAATCATTTAAATGTGAATGAATCATTCTGGTTCGAATGAATCATTAATATTTCTTGTTCACTGAAGTCGCTTCCATTTTGAAGCATGTGACTTCCTTCCTTCTCAGTGATTTGAGAATGAAAAAGCGTGGTGAATTAAGACTGGATTAGGAATATTATACTACTCTTAATATTTAAATATATTTATTGTATATAAAAAATAGTAGTATTCAGTTCTCAATTCAGCCAACCTGAATGATCTTATGAATGAATTATGGATATGTAAACATGACTGATGGTGGCTATACATAATTAAATGTTGTAAGAACAATATTGAAACATAAAAATGTGTTTATGCTGTTATTGCCGTGTCGTTTCGGGTTTGAACGAATCGGTTAAATGATTCGAATGACTCACCATTACTAAACGAAATAACTCGCTTGTCGATTACTATGTAATCGACAGAAAATATCACTGAACGAATTAATGAAAATGTAAATAAGTCTTTGTATTGAACGGAGTTAAAAGATTCTAGTCACTGAATAAAAATATTCGTAATTTACTGAGGACAGAAGCACGCGTGCGTAGATTAAAACAGCTTTAAAATAGTGCTGTAGACGTTTTACAGAAAACATATGTGAAAAAAGCACCTCAATTAATTTGTAAACATTAAATCCTTAACATGTCAATAGTAATTTTATATGTTAAGGTTTAAAAACAGCAGTCTGTGTTAGTTTATCGTTTTCAAAAGCACTATATTCTGGTATACATACACTGATGGAACACATCCTAGTTCGTCTTCTGTCGAATTTCTGCACAAAATCACGAATCTGCTCATGAATATTAATTTAAGCATGCAGACGTTGCTTAGTAACCTTCCAGGCGCGCCCCTCACGTGACTAATAAATATTCATGAGCCAAGCTTTCTCTGTAATACTATTGGTGAATTCTTTTCCTATCTAGGAAGTTAAACAATTCGAGTAGTAATTCAACGCGCTTAAGCATTTACAGTGATTAATATCTTTATCGATAGCGAAGTTTCATATAATGTGATGAATATAAACACAAAAGAAGGGCTAATTTGAGACGGTAGGCTGTTCTTTACGTGACTTTCTATTGCTGATGTGGAGCACAAGCCATCATGATCCGTGTGTAACCCATCATTGTTTTCCGCATCTGTCCTTCTCATCAGTAACATTCAGTTTCGATGCACAAACGTGTGGACATACATTTATTTGCTAGAGGAACAGTTTGTTGTGAGATTTGTCAGCGATATCTATGGGAATGTGGGTCTTGATATTGCTATGGCAACGTGTCATCAGTGCTTACGGACCAAAACATGAATATCAACGGTGTGATGAGAGGTCGAAGTGAAACCTTTCAGATCAGACTGGTGATATATCATTATCTATTTAAAAGTAGCTTGAAAGAGCTGACTTCCAAAGTACTGATGCAAATAACTTTGTACTGATTAGCATACAGTGATGCAGTAATACTAAATGCTTCATGTTCAAAATCACTTACTGATAAAGCACTTACCATGAATGTTGTGAGGAAAAATAGCCTTCATGTTTACTGTATTTGTAGATTGGGATTCAAAAGACTGCTGCCACACTGAAAGTCTGGAATTGGGAATGTAAATTAATTATACAATAAACAATGTCATTTTAGCATCATTGAGGTGCTAGTTTTTATTAATGGTTTGAATCAGTTTTATTTTTATTTTTTGTTTTCATTTTAATTTCTTTTTTAATTTTCATTTTAAAATAAAATGAGAAATGCTGCCTTGGAAACTAGCTGAAATATATATTTTTAAATATTTTATTTTATTTGAGTTAATGTTTATTTAAAGTAATGAAAACATGTTGTAGCCATATATTTCATAATTGTATTCAATATTTTTCTTTACAAAAATAATGCAAAAAAAAAAAAAAAACTAGTGTGACTTCCTAAAATCAGAATTCGCTAGAATGTTCATTACATCACCAAATATTTAAGTTTGTTGTTCAGCTTGTCACTCAAATTTATCATTACCAGTGTTTCCCCCAGGTTTTTGGCTTTGGGGGGTGGGGGGTGTGGATTCCTTTTTTTAAAATTTTTCTGGACTCCTTTTTAATGGTTAAATTAAATTTTATTAATCAAAAATTTGATGTCTAGCTAATTAAAATCATGAACCTTGAACAATTTAACATCAATTTATTAAAAGTTTAACAAAAATTACATGTTTAGGGCACTATGCAATGTTTTATTTTTTCCAACCTTATGTTTTATTGTTACCAAATTCTGTTTTGCATGTCTAATTATTTGAAAGCATAAAAACAAGTTTCATTTATTCTTACAACAGCCCTATGATTTTTTCCCCTCAGAAATTCTATGTTGTGTATGGCATAAAACATTCATTTAATTTATGTTTTAATTAATGAAAATTAAACAAATTTTATTTTTTGGAAAATAAAGGGGATTTAATATTACAATTAAAAACATTGAAGAAATATTGTATGATTATCCCTTAAAAATAAGGTTTTAATAATTTTAGTAGTAGCCTATTACATACATTCTACTGAACAATAGTAATGTTGGCTATTTCTGACTTCAAGGTAAACCGAACTTTTATTTTGACGGGTTGCCGTGAATACCTTTACGTTTCTGTGTGTATATGATATAATGAGGATAGTTTTACTCAAATGAAACGGTCAAATGCTCATGAAGTGACTCTCAGAGCAGTTCTGGAGATGTTGTTCATGTAGTTATGTCCTCATTAGTGAGGCGGCAGACGCTAATTTAACCGCAAGCGTCAAGCGCGCTTCTGTATGAGTAGTAAACAAAACCGGGCGGACGGGCCGTGGGCCGCCCCCCTAATATAATAATGGCAGGGGAAACACTGATTACATTATCATGTAACAAAAAAACCAAACAAACATTTGTATTAAATTAGAAAAATGAATATTTAAGTTTGTTGTTCAGCTTGTCACTCAAATTATCATTAAATTATATGTATCAAATTATTTATTGTATTACACTGGAACAATTAAAAAAGCATCTGATCTCAGACTTATGAACCCCAACCTTATGTTATGGCATAAATTAACCCCTTTTTTTGGCTGTACCTGCATTGATGTTGAAGAGCTGTCTTTAATTGACTTTCTGTTGTTCAGAGGGAGCGGACCGGAGACTCCACCATGGCAGGAGACGAAGTTCGGCAGAGGAAAGGAAGTGGCCGCAAGAAGCCCAAAAAGGGGAAAGGGAAGGGGCAGGGTGGTTTGGATCGGACTGGCAGTCTAGATGGGCAGAATGACTTGCTGTTACCCCCTCCCACCATACCAACCAAAAAGCCTGTGGAGGACAGAACCAAAACAGCCCAGGCTAAGATGGAGGATGAGTCGGCCGTTTCTATCTGCCTGCAGGTGCTGTTCCCCTACCTGCTGGCTGGGATGGGGATGGTGATGGCAGGCATGATGCTGGACAGTGTGCAGGTAAGAGACTTTTGAAGAACTTTCTGCATCTTTACGTAACACTTTATTGCCTGACATGACTTTCCAACAGTTTGAGGTTGATGCTATAGCAGCTAATGTGCCCACTTTAATTATCCAGCATGTCAAGTGCTGATATTTATGGTCCTCACTTACAGGAAGCAGAGTGTGAGGGAAATTAATGTGATGATTAAAATTCACTCGGAAGGCGAGGGCTTGGAAAAACACTCCAATCATTAAGCATTAAAGCAGTTGTTCACCTAAAAATGATGTCATTTTGAAGTCATTACAAACCTGTATGTTTTGTGGAACATAAATTGAGATGTTTAACAAAATGACCAGGCTATGAATGAATGGTTTTTGAATACGTTTTTAGGACAGTCAAGCTCCAAAAATGGACAAAATAAACATAATTAACATAAACATAATAGGACAACATTATCAAAGTACCATAAAAGTGGCGACTCATGTCCCTTCTTGAAGCTGGAAAACTCCAGTGCCTACAAAATAAATGTGGCAAAACATTTATTGTACGAAATACCCATTTCATGATGCAGATAGATCCTTATGTCCGCCAAGATATATAAACTCAGATCTCAGAGGAAATCAATCAGAATTGTGAGATTTAACCTTGGAATTCCAAGAAAAAAGTAATTTTTCAAAAAAAAAAAAAAAAAGTCAGAATTGCGAGATGTGAACCCGAAATTTTGTTTTAGAATTGTGGGAAAAAAGTCAGAATTGTGAGATTTTAAGTAATAATTGCAAGATATTAACTCAAAATTGTGAGAAATAAAGTTAGAATTACATGGTGTAAATTTGAAATTGCTAGAAAAAAGTCAGAATTGTGAGATGTTAATTAATAATTGATAAAAGATATAAACTCAAATTGTGAGCAATAAAGTCAGAATTTCAAGATATAAACTCTAAATTGCGAGAAATAAAGTCAGATTTGTGAGATGTTAATTAATAATTGCAAGAAATAAACTCCAAATTTTGAGAAATAAAGTCAGAATTTCAAAATATAAACTCTAAATTGTGAGAAATCAAGTCTGAATTGCGAAATTTTAATTCAAAATTGCAAGATATAAACTCAAAAATGTGAGAAATATAGTCAGAATTACAAATTGTGAACCTGAAATTGCTAGAAAAAAGTCAGAACTGTGAAATGTTAATTCATAATTGCAAGATATAAACTTAAAATTGTGAGAAATAAAGTCAGAATTACAAGATGTAAACTCAGAATTGCTAGAAATAAAGTCAGAATTGCAAGATGTTAATTCATAATTGCAAGATATAAACTCAAATTGTGAGAAATAAAGTCAGAATTGTGAGATGCTAATTCATAATTGCAAGATATAAACTCAAAATTGTGAGAAATAAATCAGAATTGCAAGAAGTAAACTCTGAATTTCTAGAAAAAAGTCAGAATTGTGAGATGTTAATTCATAATTGCAAGATATAAACTCAAAATTGTGAGAAATAAAATCAGAATTTCAAGATATAAACTTGGAATTTCTAGAAAAAAGCCAGAATTGTGAGAAATAAAATCAGAATTGTGAGATGTAAACTCAAAATTGCAAAAAAAAAGTCATCATTGTGAGATGTTATTTATAATTGCTACACATAAACTCAGAATTGTGAGAAATAAAGCCAGAATTGTGAGATGTTAACTTAAAATAGCAAGATATAAATTCAGAATTGTGAGATAAAAAGTTGCAATTACCTTTTTTGATTTTATTTCATGGCAGAAACAGGCTTCCATACGAGAGTAAGTAAATATGACCAAAAAAGCTATTCTTTTAAATATTATATCTGGTGCCTAAAATGTGTTGTTATAAAACCAGATGCCATATAATAGTCTTAAGAGATGCTGTGTCCTGATGGCGTTTAATGATTGAGATCAGAGGTGTATGTGGGTGATGTGGGTCTGGATTTGCTGCGTCACTGTGCCGTGTTCACGACCGAGTGCTGAATCATGCCCCTCTTTCCAACGTGTCCTCTACGTACTGGCCAGCGGTAGAGTGGTGAGTAATCGAACAACGCTGCTTTTACAACCCCATGGGTTCTCAGTCTGTCTCTTTGTCTCTCATACACACACTTGTTCTATCTCGATCTATCTTTTCCTTTCCCCCCTCTCGTCCGTCTGCTAAGCACTCAGCCCATTCACAGCTGATAAGATAGGTGCAGTAATACGTCAGAGGAGACATTAGCAGAGAGCAGGACAGGGGGACAGACGCAAGACTCTGAGCAGATGAAACGGTTGATGGGAAGTAATAAGGGTTAGACGAGTGACTGTTCGAGGGCCTGATGCACCGGTGAGGAGGGGCCGAAAAGGACTGCCCACAGGAACGAGTGGAAGTAAAGCCTCAACATGTGTTTCTGTCACATTCTGGACCTGTTAGACCAGGCCTGATGACGGAGAGGTGTTTAAATCGGCGTGGATACAGACAGGACTGTTTGATGTGTGAGTCACGTCTCCTGTGGCGGAGAGAAGCCGTGCTCTGTAGAACGTAGCGTTCGTGTACATGGACGTTCCAGCGACCTGTGAGTGAAAAAAGAGGCAGCTTGGGAATTATTCAAAGGACAGCTGTGTACAACAACTAGATACTTCATCTCATCAGGCATAAGACGAGTCTCAAGAAGTTTTTCAAGAAGTGGATTTTGACATTCAGAGAAGAAGCAGAGATGCTCAGCTGAGACTTTTTTGAACCCTTTTGGGCCTTTGCTATCGTGGGACAGTCGGAAGATACTAAATTGCCTCATCGTTTAATCTTAAGAACATCCTGTTTTCTGAGTCAGCATATTATTTTTCTTCTTCCCAACTTGATTCGGAGTCTTGCCTGTTTGTCTTGAGCTTCTTCTTTAGTTTCGAGACATTATGAAAGGAACATTGAGCCATTTAGGAGGGTGTTAGAAGCTTCCAGGAACTCTCACCATTGGGGAATGGGGTAACAGAGATGGTGGTCACTCAGTTAGAGCTGGAGCTCTGTTATCAGGGGAAGAAGCTCAGAGGTTTCACCTGCAAGCTCACCCGTTCGGCTCATGGCTTCTTGCCGGAGAGCTCATATATCATCGCTTCGCAGATCCTACTGCCTTATCTGCTGGGTGGACTGGGGATGGTGGCGGCTGGTATTGTCATGGACATTGTCCAAGTATGAGCGATTTAATCTAGATTTGGTGTAATGCTTGGTTGTATGTGTTATTGAAACTGTAAATAATGTTGTTTTCCGATTAGTATTGATAACTATTAGTGGTACCATGGTTCAGTGATCAGATGGTAATAGTATGGTACTTTGATATACAAAAAAGTTTTTTTTTTGGACGTGCGCCATGGTAGTGCCATGATTTTCGTAGTACCTTGTGGTACTATGTAAATACCATGGGAGCATTGCAGTATTTTAGCAAGGGCATGATACTGCCATATTCATATACCATGGTATGCTCATGTTACTTCAGGAATATCATGATATACATGTCTAAAAACATGATATTAGCATTTTTTTTAAGTTTATTTAGTTAGTGGGTTAATGTTGAAGTATTTCAGTATTGAATGTTAAAGACATAAGCCAGGTTAATAAGAGATATTGAATAAGAGAATAAGACTAAAACTAACTTATTCTAGGTGAAATCACTGTGATGCATGGCTTTGAATGGCTTAATGCTTTAATAACATGACAGTGACAGCAGCTTGATAACAAAATTTATTTTAACTCATAAATCTATTTCATTATTTAATTAATCATTTCATTCATTTTTTAAAATCTTTTTTTATAAAAATATTTTTAATAAAGAGGTACAAATGTGAAATTTTTAACCATTTACAATGTAGTGTTGTTATTACATTTGAAAAAAAATTAAATAAAATGAAAAAAATTAAACTTAAATGAAATTAGATAATAATATATAAAATATAAAAGTATATAAATATAAATTATATAAATATATATAAACAACTATAAAATAAATTAAAATAAAATAATTTAAAGCTGAGTAGAAACACACACACACACACGTATAAAAATGACAAAAACGTAATAAAATTACTAGAACTTTAACTAAAATTAAAATGTATATAAATAGTATTAAAATAACACTGCTTATACTGTATGTACCATTATTACACCTTAAGCTAAACTCTAGAATAATGAATGTAGATCTAAACCTATTGCATTCTAACACAAAATATGGATATATTTCAGTTAGCATACTCATTTTTGTACACTATACAGCTAGTAAGAGATATAGAATAAGAGAAAAAGACTAAAACTTATTCTAGGTGAAATCACTGTGATGCATGGCTTTGAATGGCTTAATGCTTTAATAACATGACAGCAGCTTGATAATGAAAAAATAATTAATTCATAAATTACACTAAATTTATACGTTTTTTTCAAGTTATTTTTTTCTAAAATATATTTTTAATAAAGTGCTACAAATGTGACATTTTTAACCACTTACAATGCAGTATTGTTATTCTTATCTAAAACTCATAAATAAATTGTGTTAATTAAAATAAAGCAGAAATAAAATAAAATATAAGTATTAAATGAAAAAAATCTATATAAAAATAAAATAAACAATACTAAAATAAATTAAAATAATAAAATAAATTAAAGATGAATAGAAATACACATATGCACACACTCTTATACATATAAAAATGACGAAAACATAACAAAATTACTAAAACTTAAATTAAAATGTATATAAATAGTATTAAAATAATACTGCTTATAGTCTATGTATCATTACTACACATTAAGCTAAACTCTAGAATGATGTACGTAAGCTGTTGAATTCTAACACAAAATATGGGGATATTTCAGTTAGCATACCATATTTTTGTACACTATACAGTTGTCTCATAGGATATCAGCACACTTCACAATCACATGCTAGCTTCCAGTAACAGTTCCTTGTGTTCCTGTCCTCTAGATAGACGCGGTTGGCATGGACTGTGTTTTGTGTCTATTAATTGAATTCTCATGGGGGTGGGAGAGATAGAGCGAGTGAGAGAATGAAAGCTTGTTTCTAGAGCAGAAGTGGGCTAGATCCGTGACACCAGCTCCTCAAAACAGCCTGGACTGTGCCTATGGTAAAAATACCAGCCCCTAGCTGGCTGGCACCGGTCTCTTATCTGTTCATTTAAACATTATGGCTATTTTTAACTTCATGAGTGGGTTTGTGAAGAGAGGAGCGGTTGACTCGTATACTGACACGTACTAAATATAAACGCACAGCGCAAGAAGCTATTCATATTTAGTGAGTCATTGTGACACTTTTGTCAGTTTGCCCGTTATGAGATGATATTTATGACTTTGCTGATGACTAGTCTGTGTTTTGACTGGAAGTATAAAAAAAAAAGCTGAAACTGACACCTAGTTTGAATTAATCTGTACTCTTTCATTTGATTGAGAGCATCTCAGTTTATGGCCTGTACATTAAGACGTCACTCAGTTTTAAAATATTGACCATGATTGTCACATTAGCAGTGATATATGTGAAAGCCAGTGCGCTGTTCTGTGTAAAGTACCTGTTTAGCTTCGAATTCTTGAAAAGTTTAGTGTGGACCGGGGGGTGGGGTTTAAGTTCCCAGCATGCAACGCCTCAAATCGGTAATGAGAATTAATGTTTTACTGTTTACTGTTGTATTATTGCACCAGTGTTGTTGTGTTTGTTGGCCCTTTGAGTTATGCAGTGTCAATTTTTTTTGTTGAGTGCTATTTAACTGCTAATTTGCAATTGAGTGCAATTTAGTTTAGTTTGAAATTTCTATGTTATATTCATAAAATACCAGCATACTCCACGGTATATATTAAATGGCTGCCATTTAAAAAGGGAAAAAATTAATCAGAATATATTTTTTATATAGAAAATATTAGGAATTTTTTTTCAATCGTAAAATGATTTAAGATTTTTGTGCATGGTGATATTATTAAAAATAAAATAAAATAAAATGAATTTAATTTTTTAAGCATGTTCCTTCCCCAGTGTGTCATTAACCTAATTAAAAAAAAATGCTGTATTACTGTAATAAAATAATCTTGAATGATTTTTTATTTGATGTTTATTGTGTATTTTAGGTGTATTTTAAATCTGCATAAATTACATTAATCTGAATAAATACTGCCTTGAATTTCATATATTATTTTGACAATATTATTATGTAATGTAATATTTGACAAGAAATGTTTATACATTTCCTAATTAAAATTCTAAATTACAGTTTTTAAGAAGAAACCTGAGTGTGTTTGTGCTAAATACTGTGGTTTTAAAATGCCATGAAAATCTGTTTTTGTTGTTTTAAATTGCTTAATTACACATTTCTCTTTTCATTTCATAAACATTGTTTTAACAGTTCCAGGTCAACGTCTGTATCATGGGGAACCTGCTGTTAACTGTTTCCGTCTATGTGTGTGTGTGTGTGTGTGTGTGTGTGTGTGTGTGTGTGTGTTTCAGCATTGGGATGTGTTTAAAGTGATCACAGAGGTGTTCATTCTGGTACCTGCTCTGGTTGGGCTCAAGGGAAACCTGGAGATGACTCTAGCCTCTCGTCTCTCTACTGCTGTATGTAAAAATACTTATCCACCCAGATAATATATGCATTACTGTGTGTATATATTACATATAATCTATCTCAAGCTGTAACCTTAGTGTTTAATGGCCCTGAGATGATCAAGTGTGTCTCGTGATTAAATTAAAATGCTTCAAGCAGTTATCTGCTTCACTGTGGTTTTGTTTCCCGTCTTCCTCAGGCTAACACTGGACAGATGGACGACCCAAAACAACAGTGGCTGATGGTGACCTGTAATCTTGCTCTTATTCAGGTGAGTGAATCAGAAACACACAGGTGGTTTATATTATTGATATTATTTTACATAATCCACTGGAAACCGGCTTCAGTTCCTGTCAGAGATAAATTAGACAATACAAACATGAATTAACCGAACAAACATTCATTAAACGTTAAATAAATGTAGAAGAATATGAACAATTACTCTGAGACTTCATTCTGCAGGAGTCCTCTGTCTTGAATACCAATGAGTGCACATTATAAAAATAGATTTTTAATCTGTTTAATTATGAATGAAGGCATATGATCTTATGCTCTGATGAGCAGCTGTGATTGTAGAGCTCCTCTGCTGTCTTCCTCAGGTTCAGGCCACTGTGGTGGGCTTCCTGGCAGCTCTTGCGGCCGTAGGTCTTGGCGCTCTGTCCAGAGGGGGTGTAGAGCTGGACCAGGTGGCTGTCCTGTGTGCTAGCAGTGTTACCACTGCGTTTGTGGCCGCTCTGTCCTTAGGTACACCGCTCTTTATTACTTGAAATCAAATGACCTTTCTACATAAATATCTCTGGTATTATTGTTTATGATTCACTAGTTTGTTATATTACATAAATATAATTTTAGCTAGGAATATATGGAAATGTATATGCTTCTAAAATGATTTTAGTAACAACCGACCACGATTGCAAAGGTAGGAAAAATTACATATCGTAAATAAAATACCTTAGTTCACTTTTCACAATCTACAATGCAGATAAAATCAAGTTCCAATATTACTTTCTGCTCAGTATATACAAAAATAAGTTCAAAGATAGATAGATAGATAGATATATTCAGCAAGAATTTATTAAATTGATTAAAAGGGACAATAAAGATGTTTTACGTTGGTATAAAAATGTGTGGTGTTCTTTGTATTCAACAAAAAATCCTGAAATAATGCATCACAGTTTCCACATATTAAAAAATAGGAACATTAAAATCATAGTCTGGGTGTCGTTTGTTATTTTAAAATATTTTATGCCTTATTCAGAAATTTATTATACACAGTGTTGCTGTGCACATCCTGTACAAGCTACAAAGCCATTCCAGTACATATAAACAACATGAATTCCCATCATATTTCCAAAATTGTCCAAGAAAAAAAAAATAGCCAAAAGAACAGCAGCCATTACTCCAGTCTTCTGTGTCACATGATCCTTCAGAAATCATTCTAATTGGCTGATTCATGTTGCTTAATAAAAGAATTTGCATTCCAAAAAGCAGGACCTTTCTGGGTAATGCAACACCATCTTTCAGTCTTTTCCTTTAAATCTTACATTTCTTTGAATATTACAGTCTAACATTATCCTGTCAGTTACTGACTCTACTGCTTTCTTCCCTGTCCAGGTCTGGTGATGATTGGTGTGATCATTGGCTCCAGGAAGGTGGGCATCAACCCTGATAATGTGGCCACACCGATAGCAGCCAGTCTGGGAGATCTCATCACTCTTTCTCTGTTGGCTGGAGTCAGCAGCACACTGTTCCAATACAGAGGTGTGGGGCTTTTTAGTTATTCATAATAAATAATAACTGCTAGTTTAAAACGTAAAACCTGTGCATTACATATTGTTACAAAACAGGCTGATTTTTTAACAGCCTTAATTATTGACAATAATTAGATTAAAACGGTGTTTTAAAAAAATATATTTTAGAAATTATTGTTCAATTTAAAAATTCATAACTTAATCACTTTAATATATATTAAATGATCATTAAATAATTAAATTATTATATATAATAAAAGTACTATTATTTATTTATATTAAATAAATTTAAATATATATTAAGAAATTAAGTAAATTATAATTAAATCAATTAAAAATATTTAGAGCCTGTAAATATTCCTTACTAAATGAGTGTAACTGTTTAAAATGTACCAGAAGAGGGCAGTAGAAATTCACTAAAATATTAGTTTAGTACAAAGGTGTGCATTTTTAGGTTACATCGTTTCCATGATTAAAGATGACATTAAGGTGTGAGAATCCTTTCCCCTTAGGAAAATCATCTTTCTGTTTAGAAACATCACACATGTGTTGCTGTAGTTTTATTCTCTAGATTTCTTAAAATCTGGATTTTCACAAATCATAGCACATTATCTGAAATATGTAACTATGTACTATGTCTAGCATCAGAGTAATAAATCTACATTGATTGTGTGTGTCCAGATGTGTGGTACTTGTCCCCGTTGGTGTGTGTCTTCTTCCTGCTGCTCATTCCCCTCTGGGTACTCATCGCTAGACGGAGTCCACAGATTAAAGAGGTTCTAAAGTCCGGCTGGCAGCCTGTTATAGTGGCCATGTCCATCAGCAGGTACAAACGTGCATACAGAATTACAGTCTTCTATGTGTTAGAATAACATTAAAATGATTAGAAATTCATTAATAATAAATTAACTGCGCCTGTAATAGAGGATGCAGCGTGCCCACAGACAATCTATAAATACCAGGGAATTTTAAAACTGGTGTTTAAAAAAAAAAAAAAAAATCAGTTGAGATTATTATTATTATTTTTTTTTTTTTGTAGAAAATGACTATAAAATTATTAAACTTTATTAGCTACAAATTGCAGAGTTTAGAGTGTAGTCACAATAATAAATAATTGGACAACTAATGAAAATTAGTTGGCCTAAAAGTATGAGAACCCAGATGGTGAGATAAGAGAGTAGATTAGAAGAGATTTTGACATTTAATTTTCACATAAATTTTGTTTTTAGAATTCACAGAAAAAATAGAGGTTGTCCAATTTACTCAGTCACTTTATTTTTTGTGATCTACACAACTGAATTTTGTTTCTCTTCTAAAATACTGAATAATGTAAATTTCTATAATCTACTAATTTAAATTACAATAATATATAGATACTAATTAATGTTGAAAAGATTATTGCTGTTGACATTTGACTGTTGAAACTAGCATTTTAGCATGTGCTGTTCCCAGCTAATAGTTTGTTTGGTGCATAGCTAGCTAGTACAATGTTGTAATTCAGTAATAAAATAACAGACAATAACAGGTGTTAAAATTTACTATGGCAGAATAACAGAAATGACAGAAATCATTTCGAAGCATCTAATCATTTAAAATTCATGAAACGCTTTCCAATTTAAGTTTCGGAGGCCTTATTCTTGATAAGACGGTGAGTGATCCAAACTTTGAGGGCATGGCGGTCTTCACACCAGTCATAAATGGTGAGTCAATGACAAATCACACTTTGTGCAAAGACACCTTTCACATAATCAGAACCACGATGAATGCACAGTATTCAGTACAAAGTAACATCAAACCTGAAAAACAAGTTCAGAAACTCAATTTAAGGCCCCTTTCCCTCTTCAGCTTCTCATTACACTAAAATTGATCACATCTCTTTCTGCGTTTGGAACTCGATTCGTGGATTCAGGGAGGCGATCGGACAGCGCTGCCAAAATAAAACAGTGTCATTCCAAAATCGTCACAATAAATCAAAGCACTGGCTCTTCGCTCGTGACATTTTATAGGACATGAAGGAAGTCAAGTATTTTGATGGGAGTTACTAATAGACTTAAAAACCCCAGCTGAGGTAGAGCTTGTTTGGTTTTACGTAAAATATCACTTGTGGTGGTTTGTCAGCTCTAGCAATCTGGTTTAGATTTCCCCTCGCTGGTTCCGTTCCTACCCAGCTGCACATGTGCTCTACCCGTCCCGTCCCTCTCGAACGATGACTCAACACTGTATTGGCGGAAACTACATGCTTCCCAATGGGAATAGAGCATGTCGGAGTAGTAAAAGCGGCCTAATCCAGTAGTAGCAGTGATTTCTCAGCCAAAGACTTCTCTGACGTCTTCTCTAGTTGTTTATCTGGATTTGGCACCCTATTTTTCCAGCTCAATCCTGAGACAAACTGCCCTTAATGAGGAACACAAGACGGCTGTGATTCAGGAAGACTAATTTGATACCTCATTACCTAGTTTGATATTCATATCAAGGAATGCCCTCCTGCTGTAATATTCCCCACCGAGCGTCGTCTGCCAGTTTTGCATCGAGCGAAAACATGGAAAAGCTGTTAATTGTGAACAAAATCCTCTGAAAATATGCTTACTATGTATATTTGACAAACGTCAGTGTACATACTCCCCTAGCCGCATGTTGCGTTCCAACACACATTTCATTTGCGACTGA
The DNA here is from genome assembly GCA_021397915.2 of Tor tambroides. Lineage (NCBI taxonomy): Eukaryota > Metazoa > Chordata > Actinopteri > Cypriniformes > Cyprinidae > Tor > Tor tambroides. The sequence goes on along the minus strand of JAFVLL020040061.1, from coordinate 36,349 downwards.
AATGAGGAGAATTGTAATGGTGTAATGATTGGAAAGCTCTCACATTCTTTCCTTTTTGAACTTTTCAGGTGTGGGGGGGAATCTGGTGGCCATCCAGGCCAGTCGGATCTCCACCTACCTTCATTTCTGGAGCGTACCTGGAGTCCTGCCCTATAAGATGAGACAGCACTGGCCCAACCCCTGTGTCACATTCTTCTCCTCAGGTGAGGTCACTTTCAAACTATTTGTGCACCTCAGATGAATTCACTCCTTCAGATCCTTGAGATAAAGTGGGTAATTAGTCGTGTTTGCCAAGTCAGGCTTCGCTATTGCTGAACAAAGCATGAAACCTTGATATTTGCACTTCAGCACATACATGAATGATATCTCAAACCGTGCTGTTTTTCGAGGAGGCGTGTGCTATTCATTTTCTTAAGTGTTAGACTATTTCACAACAAAAATACTGTAAATGTGCATTGAAGGAGAGGCCTGAATCTTAATCTTAGGGACCACTTGGAGATGGGCTTTTGAATTAGTCTAGTAAAAAACCACATTTTTCTCCTCAGGTGTGAACGCTAAGTCAGCACGGGTGCTGTTCCTCCTGGTGGTTCCAGGTCATCTGTTGTTTCTTTTTGCCATTAATATGCTCCAAGGAGGCCACACTGCCATCACGCCAGCATTTATCTGCTGCTACCTGGGTGCTGCTCTGCTTCAGGTGAGCCTTAGTGCTGCGAAGTGTTTAAATTCTGTGCCACTACTGCTGGCAAACTGAATTATCAAAAAAATAATACAGATTGGAATAAATGGAATAAATTACTTATAAACCAGTGAACTAACTCTTTATTAGTTGTTTACAATATATGAAACAAACATGAAATAAATCATGAGATCACTTAAATTTTTTATATATTAATAATAATATTTTCTGTCTGTTAGTTTTTCATCATCTGGCTAAAAAGCAGACATAGTGCTTTTAGTGCGTTTATAATAGTGCTTTGATTGTTTCAGGTCAAATGTGGAAATTGGCATGACTGTATTCATCCTCCTCCCAACCTCCTACTCAAATGATGTGGCTAAAAATACAGTTTATTAGCATTATAAAATAGGGTGTGTTTTTAAATGTGACTAGTGCTGAATTTTACTTGAAGTCTTCTTGAAATTTCTTGGAGGTATAATACAAATAAAGGACCCCAAAAAGAAGATAATGGTCAGTTTTACTACTGTATGTAGAGTAATACTATATGTACAGTAATAATGTGAAATATTATTCAGTTTTTAAGTAATTGTTTTCTATTTTAATATATTGTAAAATGTAATATGTGACCCTGGACCACAAAACCAGTCATAAGGGTCTTTGAATAAATAAGCTATCCATTGATGTATGGTTTGTTAGGATAGGACAATATTTGGCCGAGATACAACTATTTGAAAATCTGGAATCTGAGGGTGCAAAAAAAATCAAAATACTGAGAAAATCGCTTTTAAAGTTGTCCAAATGAAGTTCTTAGCAATGCATATTACTAATCAAAAATTAAGTTTTGATATGCTTATGGTGGGAAATTTACAAAATATCTTCATGGAACATGATCTTTACTTAATATCCTGATTTTTGGCATAAATTGATAATTTTGACCCATACAATGTATTTTTGGCTATTGCTACAAATATACCCGTGCTACTTAAGACTGGTTTGTGGTCCAGGATCACATATATTCCTGTGATGAAAAGCTGAATTTTCAGCATCATTACTCCAGTCTTCAGTGTCACATGATCCTTCAGAAAACATTTTTATTTGCTGCTTTATGATTATCAGTGTTTATCAGTGGTAAAAAGGTGCTGCTTTTTTAAAAAACATTTTTAATAATTTTTGGGCCAGATTTACTAAACAGGGCAAATTAGCATTAGAGCACAATTCCATAAAAGCGCCGATGGGAGGGGAAAATTCTGCGTGTGATTTACTGACAATCACACTAATTCAAAAGCATATGAGAAAAAAAAATGTATATAAATGTCCTTACTGTCCCTTCTGAAAAATTTTGTGCCTCCTTGTTGACCAAAAGTATTATTAAAAGTATGAATTAATAAACGATTAATATTAATTTTATTTAAAAAAAAAATCAGTCTGTAACAATATGGGAAATAATTGAATGTTTATTCTTGTTTTTCCTCACAGGTCGGGATCCTCATTTACACAGCAGACCTGATTGTGCGTTTGATGTGGAGGAAAGGTCTGGACCCAGATAACTTCTCCATCCCATATCTGACTGCACTGGGAGACCTGTTGGGCACGGGTTTCCTGGCCCTGTGTTTCCGTTTGGTCATGTTAGTGGAGGGGCTCGGCTTGTAAATTGCTAGACCTCATCCTCCCCCCACTCCCACTTCACGGGACCTTTGCCGCCCAGGCTGGCTGCAATGCTTTGGAGATGCGAACTTGTCTGTGGGAAGCTAAAGGCAGAATATGAGCCACATTGTTTCTGTGCTTACAGGATAGGTTGACTGGAAATATGAAAAACATAGGCAGGTATGGACTTATTACCTGACAGTCTGTCATATGATTATAGTCTTGGTGTGTTGTCCTGTTGCCTTAGTGATGCTGTTTTCATACACACTAGTCACCTGATTAATGTATATTAAGGTATAACTTTAGGTGCAAGCGTCACAAATTTTTATGTGCCATGTATAAATTGAATTTGAAGTTTACAAGATTTAAGACCTTCGAGGATTCTGGGATGGTTGTTTTTGATAATCTGATTTAAGATCAATTTTAAAGAAAATGGGAAATTCTCAAAACTTTGAAGGTCATTCCTTTGCTGTTTTAGTAACTACATACAAAGGTCATAATTGCTGCTAGATATTTTTACTGGATACTATATCTCATATACAGAGGGGCTAACATACCTCTCAGTTTGTAATTTTTTTTGCACCTGAAATATTTTTTCTCAAAATACCACACTTTGGGAAAAGGCAAAATCTTATAATGAATGTAAATGGTTGTTCACTTGAATTGATGACAATGATATTGTTCATGTGGCAGTTTTATTCAACACATATCTTCACTCTGAATTATAATTAACCTTAATCACATGATTTTTCTATTGTTTGAGTGTTGTGGTCCCTAAAACAGTTATAAAAAAAACAAAAAAACATTTGTCCAGAAAACAAAGTTTCACTGTCGTACCAGAGGCAGTTTGCCTTTTTAATTAAAATGTTAACAAAAAAAAATGAAAGCACATAAAATAATCACTGTTGGTTGATGTATTCCCTGTTGTCCACTGAAAAAAAAATTGAAAAGTTTATTTACCCTTCAAAGCAAGATTCCATACTGTCTAGTGCACATGGCATTCACAGTTTTGGAGCACATGTATGCCCACAAGCTTTCAAAACAGGTGCAAACTGTTAGTTACATCACAAATGGCACAAACTGTTGCCACACTCTCAACAGCTCAGCTCATACAGTGAAAGGCATTCCCACACTCACATTTCTCATATGAATCCTCTTACAACACTTTCATAATTTGACCTCAGAATAATGACATTTTGACAAGACAAAAGCACTGGGACTCCAGTAACTTTCAAATCAAGACATGACGTTGCCCTTCAAATGATTAAATATATTGCCCATTGAAATGTATTATAAACCTAGACTTAGATGGCTCCCGTTGTCCGTATGAAATACTGTAATATTCCAGCTCAACATTGAAATGGAGCCTAACTAGCTAGATAGAAAATATTTTCCAACAAAACATTTCCAAGAGCAATTTGGGAAGGTTCGTTATGCAATGTGGCACACAAGGTACCCACTGTGCACCAGGACATGTCTGCCTGTCAGCCAGATATTAGTCAGACTCCTTATTCTCACCCTTTCTCTAAAGATTTCATCATCATCTCAACCATAAAAACGAGTCATTAGCCTTTTTCGCAGACAAGAAGAAATACCTAAATTATTAAGGGTCATTTCAACCAAGTGCTAATGAACCAAAAGAACAGTCGTGAAAACTAATAAGACGTTAAACTGTACTGTCAGGGATAGATTTTCTCTCACTTAAAGAGTTCTAAAGGATAGATAATCCTCCACTGGTACCTCTCTAAAAACCTTTATTGCACTTCAGCCCTTATTACAAATTCATAAGACGAGTGTTTCCTCCCAGGATCATGCTGATGTTTGACCTGCAATGCCCAGTGAGTAGTTTGCACCTCACCCTGCTTCCATAGCTCAACAAGAGCCGCACTGATGAGGGTCTACCTTTCCCCAACCACAGCTATGCACTGTTTACCCAGCCCGTTGCATGCTAAATAAAGGGGTGACTCTGTGAGAACACCATTTCTTTCCAGAGTAGCTAAACCGGCCAAGGTAGACAGCCTTGTCCAGTTTGTGAATGCAAGAGAAGTCTAAATTCAGCCCTTACCCTTGACTTCCTCCAACTTGTTACCAGCTATCTGCTTGAAACAGTTGACGGTTTGTGACTTGGAAACTACCTTTGTGATTGGGCGTAAGGTTAAGGTCTGAAATCATATCCAGGGAATGTTAAAAAGGAGGCTTCGGGATCAGCTTCAAGGAATCTCTTCGAGATTAACGTCAAGGCTTTGCTGGTTCCAGCTCAAGAGAGAGCAAAATCCACAATAAATATGCTATGTAAACAATACCATAAATATCCTTTTGGGTGGTGAAGATTAAAGGAGATGAAACATTCATAGCATTTGTCTGTTGATGAAGAATCCTGCTTCATTTATCAACATTCAGAAGGAAAAAGGCACATACTTGGAGCTCGGTCGAAAGTTACCAAAGCCAAAGGATTTGCTGACAGTATTTTGTGAACTTTCGGGATGTGATGCAACACCCCAGCCAGCACTAATCTGTTCACAGTGCTGAATTTCGCCTCAAGGGAGCGAGGGTGATGCCATATCCAAGGCACATCCTCTACAGGTTCCCTCAGGCAATTCACTCAGACACGAGCGAAATTTTAAACATCAGTGCCCGCAAGACTCACATCCATGTGCGCAAGTTATGGATCAGTTGAAACTTGCTGAAACCCTCATCTCAACTTCAAGTATTCCGGCACAGAGTAGTTAAAAAGTAAGAAGTCCATTCGGTAAAGGTTGAAGAGTTTCTTCTGGTAAAACGGACTGATGTTGTCAAAGAACTTGGCGGCCATGTCACCAGTGGTCCTGGTGCTCTTGGACGTGGCCGGGAATTTGACCTCTCCTTCGGCATCTGCTAACTTCAGGATGTAGCGTGAATCTTGAGCAAGAGTCTCATACTTGCCGACCACATCATAATGGATCAGGCAAGGGTGGCAAAGCGAGTGAACCCTTTCCCAGTGCTCATTGAACGGTTCCTCTCTCTGAGTCTGGGGGTCTACTAAATAATACACAAATTCCTCGAAGGAGACATCGTTGCCCTTTTTCAGTGCTTCAGCCTGGGGGTCTGCACGATGCCTCCGGATGATTTTGGTCCCGTAGCGTTTATGGAAGGCCGTGTTGTAGCTACGGGTAAACTTGTTGCGATATGCCGAGACAAGTCTCTCGAAGGGTTCGCGCACAAAGACAAACTTCAGATATGTGCGTAGGCGCTTGTTGATCTCGGCTGTAGAGTACTCCGAGAGCGAACGCAGGTTGCCCGCTACGTGAGCCTCGTTGGCTGGAATAGCCAGTGGTTCGCGATAGCGCCCATCTCCGGTTAGCACCATCAACACACGTTTCCAGTTTGTACATGCCACTTTGGGGACATAGCAATACAACAACTTGTGTTTATCATCCACTATGAGGTGGCGGAGGTCCTCCGGGCCGAGTACACGTCTTTTGCGGGTGTGGGTGCTACAGGTTTCCTCCAGGAGTTCCCTTCGACCCTGCAGAGTAGCCTGTACTGCAGACTGCTCCAGCTGGAGAACAGGAAGGAATGGTATAAGAGTAAATGAAATTTCTTTTGTGTTCCACAAAAGAAAAAAAGTCATATGGGTTCAGAACAGAATTTCTTTTTTGGGTGAACTATAGCTTTAAAACTGAAATCTTTTTATCTGAAACCAAATGTAGGATTTCTTAACAGTGCACTTATGGGAACCGCAGATTGCACTACATGTGAACATGTATTTGCGTGACTTTATGTGATACGACAGTTGCTGTTTGAGGGAAGTTCTTGTGAAACCATGAGGCACATAGCTGTTGTGGGAGGGTAACGGTTTTGCCTGGGGGATGAGCCACAGATGGGTTTGATAATGGCAAGAATATAATAGGATTTGATGAGCTGGTAGTGTTTCAACTGGAAGGGTTTTATCTAGACGTTCCACTCAGACCTTTAAAGGGACAGTTCCCCCAAAAATGAAAAGTCTGCCATCATTCACGTCATGTCATTCTAAACCCGTACAACTTACTTTTGTCCGTAAAACTCAAGAGCATCCTGGCTGTTTGCTTCCACTACACAGTGAACAATGTCTGTAAATTTCCAAGACTATTGTATAGCTTTAAAAACTTTGAATATGGAGCACAAGTCATGTGGATTACTCTTAATATACTATGTTTGCCAATTTTTTTGACAGACCAAGTTATCTCTTACTTTTATTATATGAAAAGAGCAGCCAGGATTTTCTTCTTTTCAACAGAAGAAACTCAGCCATACAAATTTGGAAAAACATGAACAGACTAAAACATTTTATTTTGAATTATGTTAAGTACTACCCTGGCACAGTTGTGATGCATATAATTTCGTTTTGTCAGATGGTTTGCATGTGTCTTTATGAGATGGTGATGAGGTGTTGGGGGTGAATGTATTGAGCCAGGAATTTGAGGTTGTTGTTTTAGTAATTCAGCTTCCACTGCTGTTAAAACCTGTCCCTTCAACACCAGGGGCCCGAAAAAAAAAATGCACTCCATCCTCAGTTAATCAGAACTACCCCCCCCCCCCACAAATGCTTTCAAACATATCAAGTTCACTGTCTTATTTAATAATTTCATAACTTATTTAATAACGGTTAATCAACAACATTTCAATGATTTCATTGCTGAAATACATACCTGGTCATTTTCTTGTAGTGTCTGCAAAGGACTTCTTCCTGATTTAACTGAGAAACTGTTCCGGCCAGAAATCTGTTCAGAAGCTACAAGCACACAACAAATGCAAAAGATGAGAAATGGCAACAGAAGGATAATGGCTCCAAAAGCAAAACATTTAGACATCAATTGGTTTTTGCAAAGGGCGACAAATAATATTGCAATTACATACGGTCATCGTAGGTTTGAACAAACCTCTAACCCCTAAGCTTTAAACTTCTGTGTGCATCTCGCACTGCTACTGAAAATGAATGATACATCAAATTGGTGATGAGAGCTGTACTAGTAATTTATGCTAAACATCTTTTTAACAATACATTAACTTATATTAAAGAAACGTATATTGACCAGAATATCATAGAGACTCTGAGGTGGGATCTTTTGATGTGGGCTAAAGAAACCACCCAGAACACCCTATGTCAACATGCTAAAAACCACTCTGAACGCCCTAGTGACCACATAGTACTGCCTTGGCAACCACTCACAACATCCCAGCATTGTGACAGCGAGTTCTGCATGTTCAAGCACCACTCAAATTTTCCTCAGAATGAGCTTCTTTGGGGTTAAGAGACTCGTGACCTTGTGTGGAGAGAGCAAAGTTCAGAGCGCTTTGTCTGAATGATCACGTTATTGAGCTATAAAAGATTAGAGCTGTTAATTCTCAGCATATGGGGACCAGTGGGGTTCAGGCTGGTCCACAATTACTGCCTTCTCTGACTCCTACACCTAGCTGATCGGCCATAAAATTCCTCCTTCACATTTGCATTCTCTATAGGAACAGTCTGTTCTCTTCAGTCCAAGCCACTTCCCCCCTTACTCCCCTTCCCACCTAGTCACACACACACACTTCTTCAGTCTGTGTTGGGGCCCTTGCTGCTAACGTAAGTGATTGGTTTTGCACATGTGCCAGCTAAGTCAAAGGGATACTTTAAATGCTCAGAAAGTGGAGGAGTAAGCTATCATGGCAAAGAGTGAAAAGGCACTTTCCATTAATAGCTTCTAAAAAAAGCCCCAAAATGTTCTTTTTCAGTAAATAGTCAGTGAAAGGAAGTGCTTAACCCTCAAAATGCTGATCATCAATCTTAGAAGGACAAACTAAAAACATTTAAGATTTGAGGGAACTTTGTCATTTTCTATAAATGAACAAAAAACATAATTAAATTTAAAAAAGATACTAAAATCAGATTAAAAAAAAATTTAAATCTAAAACAATGGGTAAAACAATTGATAACACTAACTAAACGCACATATATCAAAAATAAATCATGTTAAAAAATGCTTTAAAATAATTAGTGGTGCACCAATTTGTACTGTTTTTGTGGAAAGTGTTAAAAGACCTAGGAGAAAAATATGGATTACATGAGGATCAAATGGAAAATGCAAGGAAAGAAGAACATGATATAACATGGAAGGCGCAGAAAAGAAGGAAATGGGGAGGGGGTTGAGTACATATACAGACCAAAATTTGTGCTATGAAAGCAGGCGCTGATGGCTTTCCCAGCCTTTACATACACTCATTATTCAACTGGATGGATAAATTAAATGAACATAAAACTGCAAATATGCCAAGAAAACATAAGTAAATAGATAACTTCTACAGTGAAAATTACAGTCTAAATGTGCTTAATTTATTTTATTTTTGGGATTTTTGACTTATTACTGTATTACAGTTACAGTAAAGAGTGACAGTGCAACATTTACAAGTTAAATGCTTAAAATTTACCAACAGTCTTGTTTATAATGAGAGCAGTCTGGTTTTGCACAATGAAGTCTATACTAAGGATGTGCATAACTTTCAAAATAAGTTTATAAGTTTTCAAAATTAAACAGCCAGAGCGTGATAACAAATACTCTAAACAACTAGTAGAATCTGAACGGCTAGTCCACTTATCAGTCCTGTATAATTAGGCTGCAAAATTAAGGCATGTGAATATTAATTAATTCAGTCATGAAGATGTTGCTTGGTAACCTTCCGGGAGCATCTAGTCATAAAACTTAATTAATATTCATGATTGCTTAATTCGCCAGATGATTAGCACCCACTCAACAATGTCTGCCTTTCAGCCAATACATTAGACGTCCTCAGTGAATGAAAAAAAATGTTAGCATAAAGTCTTGAGCTGTGCTGCTCACATACGTTTCAGTGTGAAATATTTGAGGTAAAATATGCTGAATATTGCAAAAACTCATATTTATGACCCACTGAAGTTGGTTACCTCACAACAGATAATGCAGTTGTTAAATGTTAGTGTACAAAGTCAAAAAAAGAATTATTTAGTGTTACCAAACACCATAATCTGATGTCTGTGCCAAGTATATACATATCAGAGCTGCCATCGCAAAATTATGTCCTTTCACAATATACTCCTCATCATAAGATGAGAATCTTTTTTTAAAAGGAAGTCTTAAAGTGTGTGCAAGAGGCCGTTAGGAGCTGATTCACAACCACAGAATGACATGCAAGCTAACTTCCTCTTGTGACTTTTTTTTTTTTTTTTACAAGAACATAACCTATTGAGAACTGCTAGAAGCAAAAGACAAAATTGAAGTTAAATGATGACTAGACACAACACATCACAGTATTACCCACAGAAATACTAAATGAGTTCCTCAAAACAATCCTAAGCTACTCTGTAGAAAAAAAAAACACTAAACGGCTTCCAAAGGTGGGCAACAATGAGGTCTCTTTTTAACCTTGTTAGTATGCACTATGAGTGAGGTTCCACAAGTCAACCGAGGCCAGGCGGTGACAACAAAGCTTGTTTGCTGGAATGCTACATAGGCTTGTGGCCGTTTATGTTGGCCTGTGAGGGTTTATAGAGGACAACACACAAATCAGCAGGCTTTTATCAGAAGTTCGCAAGGTAATGGGCAGGAAGCCCTCCTGTGGTGGTGCAACTGCTCGCTTACTAATCGAATTCTGCTCAGCCTCGTGTGGAGAGAGTTTTTTTTGTTCTGTTCGGTGACTTTTGAGTTTTTGTTTTACCCCCAAAATCAAATGATTTATCTTCTCAATTGTCTTCACAGCTGGTGCCCTCGCCCCTATAGTCTAAATATAATTAGACTGTGGTACATGGAAACACATTCAAATGACTTTGAGGATCATGTTACTCTGGTTGAAACAACAGTGGAAACATAATAGCTTTTGCTTCCTGGATGCCGTGATGTCAGGAAGCATCGTGTGTGTCATGAAACCTATCAGAATTAGAAATGAAACTAGTCTGATGATTAAATCAGAACATTTCACAAGCTGTTCTTATTCATGCAAAATGTGCACTAAAACCATTTGCCACAAGTCTTGACTCATGCACGTATTCCCAGAAATCGCTACTTCAAAAACAGTTTCCAGTAGTATATTACGATGTAAGATATACCGCAGAAAAGCGGTATGCTTTTCTTTTGGGGTCATTAAGATTTTTTTTTTCTGACATTTTTTAGTCTCTTATGCTCATCAAGGCTGCTTTATAATATAGTTATAACAGTAATATTGTATTTTTTCTTTTTTACAGTGTAAAGTAAAAAAAAAACAGTTTTTTTTTGTTGTTTTTTTACTTTCACTGATTTATATTTTATATATATTTTAAAAAATGATTTAAAAGTGATGACAAAACTGAATTTTCAGCATCATTACTCCAGTCTTCAGTGTCACATGATTCTTCAGAAATCATTCTAATATTCTGATTTGCTGCTCAAGAAACATTTCTTATTATTAAAATGATTGAAAACATTTGTGCTGCTTAACATTTTTGTGATATATTTTTTTCAGGATATTTGATGAATAGAAAGTTAAAAACAAAAGCATTTAATTGAAATTGAATTTTTGCAACAATGTAAAAGTTTTCACAGTAACTAGATTAGTTTAATGCATCCTTAAAATCTTCATTAAAAATAATAAATAAAATAAAAATCATAATAAAATAAAAATCATACCCCAAACTTATAAGTTGAAGATTTGTTTATAATGTAGACCATTCTTTTAATTTCTGTCAAACCTTCAATGTGAAATTATGATGGACATTCTACATATAAACACCCCATAATTCTGGGAGCTGCAAAATTGAGGCAGTAATAAAATGTTAAGCTATGAACAGGAACGAACATGACTGAGAATTACTGATTTGATCAAATTACTGTGCAAAATTATTAGAATGCTTAGGCTGAAATTCTAATGAATACCTACTGAGACCTGTTTCTGTAAAAAGGGGTTTTACTTAACATAAGAGTGTTATTAGGGCAGAAGGGAATAGTTTTCTAACTAAAGCAATCATTTTCCTTTCTGCCCCAAGCACACTAGGAAGTAGAACTGGGTACCTTAATACGCCATAAAGCAAAGTCCATTACCAAACGAGGAATGTGCTTAATCGGTGATTTGGATAAAGTGGCCCAGCGCATCCTGCTGTACAGTATTCCATTCATAGCACAAGCTTTACTCGTTTAACTATAGATGAAATTGAGAAGAGGCAAAGAGATGGATATGATATGAAAAGGTGAAGAAAGACTGTGCTTCTCTCTTTCTCTTCAGAGCCTCAGTGTGAGGGTGTCACTCTATCCCTGACTAACATAGACCCGTGATTGTTCATCCCAAATCCCAAAATTCCATTTTAGGCTGGAAAATTCCCCTTATTTATTAAAAGGACACTGCCCTGTTCTCTTTCCCAGTCCTGAAGCGTGAACAAATTATGAAAACAAAAGAAGATACAACAAACTTGCGTCCCTCAAGCTGTTCTACATCAAGAAACTGCCTTCTATCCAAACGAGTGCCAGTGTTTGGCAATCAAACAATCTGTTCATGCCCTTTGCGTGATTTGTTTATTCTATCCAAATCTCTGATGGCTTAAAATCCATCTCCAGTCTCAGCTGTCTGAAAGGAAGAGCGAAGGATCAGGAGGGCTGGCGGGATGCTGACCAATGCCCCGGCAGCATGTTAAATCAAAAGCATCTTGTGCGCAGTTCCTCATAAAATATAAAACAGGTCTACTGGGAAACTTGGCCCCATAGAGCAGAACGACTCCCAGAGTTATGTCATTTTATTGGTAATGTAATGCTTAGGCAAACCAGCGATGGCTGATGACGCTATACCAAATGCATGTGCCTGAAGGCTCCTGTCAGAAAGTGGTTTTTAAACTGCTGTAAGTTTATTTATCTGTGCACGAGAGCATCAAAACCATGCTTTGCAAATCAAACATTAAAGGGGCCGATCAATGAAAAATGAATCTTCTGTCATCATTTACTTACCCTAAAGTCATTCCAAACCTGTATGACTTTCTTTCTTCTGCGGAACACAAAAGATATTTTTGAAAAATGTCTTTTCGCCCATAGCCAGTGAGTTCCAAAACAAACAATTCTTCAAATTTTCTTCTTTTGTGTTCTTGCAGAAGAAACCAAGCCATACAGGTTTAGAAACAACATGAGGATGAGTAAAAGATGTCAGACTTTTCAACCAGTTTTGGTTGAACTATCCATTCAAATCGGTTGTTAAATGCAGGTTTTAAATCTAAATTCTCAGATTGTAGTGTCCTAGGTGGTTTATCCCAAAATCGATAAGGCTGACGCCAATATGTGCGAGCGTAATCACTTTAATTTGCTACAACTAGAGCGTAAAATGTGTAAAAGTCACATAAACAATTTAGGAAACAATTTATGCTGCATTACTGGAAACGGTAAAAATCCAAAACCCAATTTGACCTTCAATCGCTTTATAATGTGACTCAATTTTCAAGGATAAAAGAGAGATTTGCTTCTAGGCCTCTAGAGTAATGAACTTCATAAACTTTTCCAACAGGCCCACGAATGAGCATTGGAGGTTTGCTTGATGGTAAAGAATGAGCTCATGTTTTACAGCCATGCGGTATAAATGCTTTGGAACAAATTATTTGTGAAGAAATGAATCCTGTAGCCCTGTATAATTCAACTAGTTGGATAACCGATTGATTAACTTGACCCCATCTACTTTAAAAATTAACTACGCTTAAATATGCAGTTTTATCAGAGCGAACTGTGACAGAGCTGAGTAAAATGCTTGACTGAGATTAATCAGACTGTCTATGTCAAACTAAACAAGCGAAAAGAAGCGTGACGTGTGGCGAAGTCAGCAACGGTGCCTCTGTAAGCACGAACAGCAGAAACTGATGGTGGTCAGATAAGCAATGAAACTGCTGCACATTCTGTAGACACAGTATTAGTATTATCAGAGGAGAACAAGAAGTCCACTCTGGGACTTTAAAAGTACAGAGACACCGTCTTCCGTTTCAAATTGCCCACAGTGTGTGTGATGGAGCCAAGGTCAAAGAAATGACCCTCACTTACTGGCAATGTTCAAAGGTCTTTTAACAAAAGCTCATGCACAGCCCAGCTGAGTATTCAATCTGTGCTCTGACTCACAGAAAGGGAAGCAGCTCCATATGTTTCTCATGGACACAAACCACTAAACTTTCATTAGTTGTACCTCACCGGTTGCCTTTTGGCTGGACAAGCTTTCTTGATGTTGGCTTCAGGTAAAAAGAAGCACATGAGTAGAAGAATGAGGGGGAATTCAATATTCGATAATTAAACAAACTTTCCTATAGCGAACTTGATCACAGGATAAATGTGCCAACACATGAGGACAGTTACCAAGTGGTTTTGTGAAGAAACATACACAAACACAAAAGCCATTTTAAGGTAATTACTGATTGCTGCTGCAAGTATTAGGCCAAGACACCTAGAGAGCAATACTTTTAAGATCACTTGTATGAGCTCTTTTTATTGAAACCACTTTGTAGAAGCAAAGAGGACACAGTGGTATACAGCAGAGCCAAACTTCCTGTGAAGTCTGACCGTGTGACCATTGAAGGGGTGTGGCTCAGCAAATAACGGTCCATGAGCCAAGCAAGAAAATCTTTAAGCAAATAATGCACTACAATGAGTATAATCACATTTAAGCCTATATAAAAGCTTCCCAGGTTAGAATGACTCACCTTGATTCATCAACATTAGAATGAGATTAAAGGAATAGTCCACCCGAAAATGAAAATTCTGTCATCATTTATTCACAATCTTGTTGTTCCAAACCTGTATGAGTTTCTTTCTTCTGATGAACACAAAAGAAGATATTTTGAAGAATGTTGGTAACCAAATAGTTGACGCTAGTCGCTTCTATACTATGGAAAAAAAAATACTATGGAAGTCAATGGCTACCGTCAACTGTTTGGTTACCCACACATTCTTCAAAATATCTCCAGAAGAAAGAAACTTATACAAGTTTGGAATAAGTGAAGGATGAGTAAATGATGACAAAAATTTAATTTCTGTGTGAACTATCCCCTTAAGAACAATTATGTGAATGTGTATAAACAATGCAACAATTAAATTATTAGTGAAATGAGGCCCACCGAGAGCAGCGCCTTCAAAACTGCAGGTGTGATCTACAAAAACCTGTTAAGGAGAGACAAATGAAGGATCACACGATCTTTTACCATAGATGAGCTATTTGCCTCTGGCAGGAGGACTTTCTAGGGTCAGATCCTGAACTATTATTGAGCAGCATGTACCATAAAGCTGTTATACTCCTTACTAACAAGCCTAGGCAAGAACGGTTCAATGGGGCCAAATCTAGTCAGGGGAAGTGGATTATTCATTTAATTTGGGGGAAAAAAAGCCTTCCTGCTTTGACGCCAGCTTTGCAATCTTGGCTGTATAATAAAATTTTCGCCAAAAGATTTTGAACTTGGCTCTAGTCTAGGTCTCCTGGGCGAAGAGAAAGAACTGAGGTTTTGTTTACAACATGAAAAAAATAAGATTAAGCATTAGCTATTACTACCAGGTTATCTCAATTTGTTCAAAGTCTCTTATCTATAATTCACAGGAAACTAACCATAATCTATTTATCTTTTGTGGTTACATACTTCACTACCCCATGCTGCTTCTGATCTTGTCCAGGTGGTTTTCATACTCATAAATTACTGTCACAGCACAGGTTTACCTCCGTAAACTGTCATGAATCTAAGTAATCTCTGGTTGAAAAATCTGACATGGTCATATGAAGCCTTTCCCAAAACTCCGGGGAAAGTCAAAGCCACTGACCTTTAATTCCCCCTTCTTCTCTAATCTCACGCTATCCTTCTTCAAGGTGATCCGTTCCTCTCGGAGGCATCAAGGGAAAGGTTTAAAAGGTTTTGGAATGCCCCAGAGTCTCCCAGTGGGGGCTTTCCAAACATTCCAGGGGCAGTTTTTCTCTCTGTCTGCTTTGTTTCCAGCGGGTTTCAACAGCCGTTTTTTGTTCGCTGTTCTCAACAGGCTGAAGTCTACACATGTGCACAAGCCAGTTTTATGTACTTTTTAGTAAGTCAGAGGAACTGCTTTAAAGTGGCTTGCATGTCTGTTATCTAAACTTTAACTACCTAAGCTTGTCAATTGGAAGTGATGACAATGCACTTAATCATTCCCAGTGGCAATTGATGTTGAAAAGACGTCAGTTTGATCAGATCAAATACGCAAATCAAATTGACATCAAAAACTTGATATGATTTGATGTAAATTGAACGTCAAACATATTGGCGTTCATATAAATTAAACCAATTTCAGTGTGGGATTAACTTTCTTTTTTCACCCAATTACCACTGGAAGAAATTGCTGTCCAAACTGAATTTCAAATGATGTTACAGCATCTTGATCAAGTCTTGACTAATATTTGACGTCAAGGTGCCCGCTGGGTTTTTCAATCAGACAGTCATTGCTTAAGGCCTTGTTTACACCTGGTATCAAGATGCTTTTCGTCGACCACAAGTGGACAACATTAAATACAGACGTAAATGGGGTCTAACACATATTGAGCTTGTCAACTTTCAACCACTTCCAAGAGGTGCATTCTTTTGTAGTGTAGACCTTAAATGTGAGCATTATGGGACATGTTTTGAGAAAGCACCCCAAAACAATCGATTCAACTAAGCTATGTTTTGCCACACATTGATTATGATTGAAATTTTTGTTACCATTCATATCCTTTCCATTCGCTTCCATTTCCTGCTCGCTTGTAAACAGCATAATGGCTTCAGTCATTCAATCATATTCATGATCCGCACTCAAGTGTGCCAAAAAAGTGGTCTCAGGAAATGCACTGAAAATGCATTTTAAAACCAGGTCAAAAACAAAGCCAAAGATCTCACAAGGTAAGAAGTAATTTTTAGTCTTTCAACATGGGGAAAACAGGTGAAAATGCTATGCTAAATGTCACTCTGCAACTGTGAACATATAACAGTGAACACAGATGAGACAGCCAGACAAAAAGGGTTAACTTAGCTTACAGAGTAGTTAATGTATTGGCCTGTTTGGGGTTCAAACCAACAAACTTCCGGCTATCAACCTAGATTTTTAACCAACACACCATTTAATGTACAGTGACATTTAATAACTTTAACAGACAAAAGCAAAATAACACCACCGTTCCTTGATAGCAATGACCCCAGACATTTAGGATGTCCAGACCTTGGAGGAGCTACGGGTCAAAATGCACTTGCATCATTATTGCCCACAGTTAACGTATAAAAGGTGAATATCATCAATCCAAGAACGTATTTAGGATGTGGTCATGACCTGTTGCAAAGAGTCTGATTTGTAACCTACATTTGGCTGGTGAAACATGTTAAATAACTTCCTTTTTCCACCAATTGAAAGAATTAGCTGTACACCAATAAGTTTACAACGAATATTATGCTCTGAGCTCACAGCCCAATCTACATTTCAGTACATACATGGATGTGGCCAACACAATCTTATGTCTATTTGTAACTATTTTACATTTCGTTGACTGGACCCAGAAATATTATTTTGAATATAAATATATTTAGCATTTACAGTGAACAATACTAAAATGAATGTCTCCAGTAAAACATTTCTGCATATTTAAACGGAAATTATTATGTGTGTGTTGACAAAACTGTTATACAAGCTAATAAGTCAAACTATTGACATCGTCATATTCGAGAACCGCCGATTCGGTACAATTTGCGAATAAATAGCCTAAAATGACCGGTTTTGTGATCCAGTTCATTTAAAAGATCCGACTCAAAAGAACAAATCCTTAACGAATCAGACATATCCACTTTATTAGTAAGTCTCACCTGATCTGGAGATGTTCTGGAAGTATAATATAAGAATGAAAAACGACCCGACGCATGTCGCCAGAAACATCCGACCCACTTTGGGCTTTATCATTCTGATACTCCTCTAACGGACGATGTCTGACTCTCGCCCGGCGACGGAGGTCCGAGAAGGGCTGTTGTCGCCGAAGAACAATCCTAAAAGCGTCTGTCCAACCGGTTCCTCATTTTACAAACAAACACAAAAAGAGTCCAAAAACAACTCGGTGGAAACTAATTCCGATACACGCTTTACCCAAAGCAGCCCGCTTGTCTACCCGAGAACAGACCTCTTTATAGGGTGTTACACGAACCATTCACCTAAAACACTTCACAGGTCCAACTATGTTTCAGCGAGCCTTCGGCTTTCCAAGCGGTCGCGTCAATTAGGCTACGCAAAAATTCCATTGATCATCTACATGTCTTCCATATGTCACATGTTGCTGTTGTCAGTTGAACACTCAGCTTCCCCTAAACATGGAGGGCATTGTATCAAACTTTCGTGCATGACGTCACGCCCACCAGCATCTAGCTGAGTGCCCAGGGGCCCCTGGATGTGACGCAACAGCTGGAACCCCTCTAGAGTGCGAATGTAACACTCGAGCGTTTTCTAACGTTACTGAATGAAAGTAAAGAAACTTAAACAGACTTAAAGTAGGCTACATTAATAATTCGCTTTCATGCGTTTAAAGAAGGAATATCTAATCTCTTTTGTCTTTTTAATTCTTTTTAAAAATGTTCAAACGTTCATAATGTAATACTATACTTTATGTAGCCTATCTTCAGAAAATTCAAAAATCCAAGCCACTCGAGTAGTGTGAAAAAAATTAAAAAGCCTTTATTCACATGGCTTTAATTTATAGTGCCTTGGATTTATGAATTTTGTGAAGATACAAAAGAATCCCGCATCCAAAGAGCACCGATTTACAGACTCTTTACACCCCAGCAGCACTTTTTTTTTTTGCATGATTTTAACTATACATGATGTGTCAGAAGTGATTTTTGTACAAATAATGTATGCTTAGTGACATCTGGTGGAAAAAACAGGAACATTCTGACTGACTCACTCCTCTCTAAACCAGGGATCTTCAAACTTCAATAACTCCTTTATAAATAAAAAGACAGATGCTGTATACTGCATAAAACTGAGTGTTGCATTTTAAGCCTATTAATGCATTTACATAAACTACTTTATGATGTTTACATTATTAATGTAGGCTAAGTCATACTTGTGGATTCATTTTTTACTAAGAACTTTGGGAGGGACAATGAAAAAATGTAGCTAAACTTCTTGAGTCAATGTAATATTGTATTTTAACACTTTTTTTCCTCATGCATGCTTGCTCTAAACTGAAGGCTATGATGTTGTTAGGTTCATTTGAGGTCTACAGCAATGTGGTGAGTGTGAATTCTCTTGAGGTTGTGGTGAATTGGCTTTGCACAGCCTAAGCACAGCTCCCAATGCTGAAAACTTTACAGTCAGCATAGAATTGTTTCTATGATAAGCTATCACTGTCATCCAGCCACACCTTCTGTTCAGCTCACAAAGAAAAGCATGTATGCATATAATATAATTTACTGTTAAGTACATAAATAGTAAATGCTGAAATGCTAGGTTGCTACAAGCTTCCTGTATTAGATCAAGACTTAAATGTAAATAAGTGGCAGGTCTTAAACAGTGGAGGTCATAGAGATAAGCTCTATAGGAACAGGTCATGCTGATTCAGGTCAGAGTCAAAGTCCAATAACAACTGATCTGGTTCATGCTGATTTAGAGTCAAAATGACCCAGACCAAGAGGAAATGTGGGTTCACTATTTATATACATGCAAAATATAATATATTTATAGAGACTTACATTCTCATATTATAAAGCCAAATTCAAGGACAATAATATATAATAATCACTTGTGAAAACAAATTTCACTATAAAAATACCTACTCTGAAGTGCTGGATATGGAGATGCTGGAGATAGCATACTATTCTTAATATATATAATTTCAGTTATAGACAAATGTAGTGAAAGGCCACATGAATGTAGGAATTAAACAGGTCAGCTACTGTATGAACAGATGGACACTGACTAACGCATTAGTGTGCTCCATGGAACATATGCATCTAATGTTTTTTGCTTGGCCACAGAGGTGCACCGAAAGCACACATTTAGATATTTACAGATATTCAGATTCAGACTGAGACACTTGCTTTATGCTCAAAACATCTCCTGATTTACATTAGTATTGATGAGATAGAAAAACCAGAACTCATAGAAAGGTTGTGCTTCCTTCTTATGGGTTTAATGGTAGGGTAAATCATACTTTTCCTCATTTTATCTCCCTAAGCAGATCCTTGGAGATCAATCAGTGTCTGAAAGCGAGAAAGAACCAGGTATGCATGTGTGTTAAAGTTCACAGGATTCAGTTACTACTTTTATTGAGTGACATTAAGACACTTCATAGGGGTGTTTGAAGTGAAATATGTTTGATATGTAGCCTGGCCGTATCTTTCCTGTCAGGATGGTCAGTGCTGGGGAATTGAGTGATCCAATGCTGTAGCCTCTGTTGCTCTGAATTTAACATGATACTTTGTGGGTAGGCCTATTTAGACACATTAGATTAGACACTTTACATAAATGTACTGTATTTATGCATTTGGCAGATGCTTTTTATGCAGAGTAACTTATATTGCATTCCAGGTATACACTTTATCAGTTCATAAACCCCTGATCTTGGCATTGCTATGTCACTAATTGCATGTTACTTGCGATTAAATGAAAATGTATTATAGTTTAAATTTATAGTAAATGCGATCGGTTAAACGTAAGTGTGCTTCACCTTTATATTTTATAATTATCTATGTTTTGAAATATGATTAAAGTGTACTGCCAAATTTACTGACAAGCATTTATGGTAAACTAAAATTTACTTTAATGTCATTTCAGTTGAAATGTAAAACTTTCTGTTGACATTGAAAATAGTAATTTAGTACATTTACATTTTTTTTTTTTTTTACTTTAAATGTAATATTAAGTAACAAGTACTTTACATGTGCTTTAGTATGCAAGTATTTTTAATGCACAACAATAATTTAAAACATTATCAGAAAGTGCATTTTTTTACAAGTAGTTTGTTTAAAAACTACTTTTAAGTTTTGAAGTACACTACAAGTGCACATTACATAAATTTCGTTTTTACAAGGGTATCTCTGCAACCCTCAATTATTAGACACTTTTGCTTTAATTATTGATTGGGTTTTTACTGAATTAATCAAAAACTAGTAATATCAGCCGCATAAACACGCAGAAAAAGACTTCATGCAACTTTAAAGCTAAAAACATCAATAAACCAAATAACTAATTCATATGTTTACATTTTTAGGTGTTTAAAAAAGTTAAAGTCACATCTTTGAAGATATCACTGAGCAAATAATCAGTGCAGCCTCCCTCTGCATTAGAACTATAGCTCTTTAATGTTATGTTTTCTCTGGCCTTTTGTGGTGCTTGTTTTGGCAGACGGCTCACTGTCTCTGTGAGTCAGCATGAACGTGCTTCCACTGAGATCAGCCAGAACTGCTCGCAAAAAGACCTTTATCTGAACCCTTTTTAATTCAGGATGAGCATCGCATGAGACCGTTTAAACGAGAGACATTTCATGACCACCTGACCTCTGCTGACCTCGGTCCGGTGGCTTATATAAGTCTGTCATTTAGCTCTCTCTCTTTTTTAATCTATCTAATAAAAGCAGCAGGATGGGTCAATGACTTCCCGGCACTGACCAGATCAACAGATATCAGAGCAATTTTAACCTGATATTCTCATATGAAAAAGTCATTTATCTTACAAACCAAATTCAAGGGCAATAATGTATAACAAAATATATCAATTTGCTCTGAACTGCTGGATAAGGTGATGGACATGTCAGATGGTGAGTTAAAGAGCTTTTTGTGGACGTATTGTAATCGGAGAGGAAGGTGGTATTACAAATCACACATTTCTATATTATTTTTTAACAAATTAAATAAAAATGGAAATGCAATTAACACAAAATATGGGTGCAAACAACAGCTCCTCCACCTCCTGAGGATTCGCTCTTCTTGTAAATGAAAAAAAAAAAGAATATTACACAATTAACTGGTTTATATGTTTACACTCAAATAAAAAAACACTCAAAAAGAGTTAAGAACCTTCATATAAAAAAATAAAAAATAAACTTGAACTACAAAGTCAAAATATTACTCAGTTTTTCCCCTTTATCCATCTTTTCTATTAGTGATTTTCCATTTTAAGCACACTTGGTTTGTGAGGTGTTTACAGAATGGGACTGAGACTATTGATCCATAATTCATCACTTAATCAGTCAGTGAAATCGCTACATAAAAAAAGAGTCAGATGAGACCTCATTCCTGTTAATATATTCACAGAGTTGCAATTTACTTGATTTATTTTAAAATGATAAATTCATTTATTCCAGCATGTGCACTGAGCTCCTCTGCATAAAGAGTCTTATTACTATACCTCAGGCCCAGTTACACAATGCCTGGTTCAAGTGTATGAGAAAATGCTAACTATTATGTAAACATGAGTTTATGAGATTTTTAATATTTAATATTAGGTAAGCAAGGTTGTGTGCAAGTAGATTAAACTGTACACTACCGTTCAAAAGTTTGGAGTTAGTACGATTTTTTAAATGTTTTTTTAAAGAAGTCTCTTATGCTCACCAAGGCTCATTTATTTGATCTAAAATACAGTAAAGACAGTGAAATATTATTTAATGTAAAATAACTGATGTATATTTCACTATATTTAAAAATGCAATTTATTCCTATAATAGAAAAGCTGAATTTTCAGCAACGGCTTTTTAAAAATAATTTGTAACATTATAAACATAGTTTCTATTTTAATTAATTTAATGCATCCTTGCTGAATGAGAGTCTTAATTTACTAATTAAAAATTCTTACTATAATTAAAGAATATATTTTAAAAAAAATAAATACATTATTAAAAATAATAAATACATTTTTAATAAATAATAAATACATTATTTTACATGTGCATTTTTTTCAAGCCCTGGTCCACTTCCAAAAAAAAAAAAAAAAAAGCAGATGAGAGGACCCCCAAGAGCTCTGACACAATTCCAACGCTGATGTGAACTTTAATTAAGTTCTGTTAATCACAGTGGCACTGGACTGTGAAACCAAACTCAAGGTATGCCTCAGTGCTGGCGTTCTGCCTCTCCTAGTCTTGCTTTAAACATTGCTCTTGATTCCGAAGCTTAAACATTTCATCCACAAGTTAAAATTCTTCATATATGCATCCCATTATTCAGATGCATTAGGAAACCTTCTTTCCTATGAGAAAGTGACAGACTGGTCAAGCGTGAAGAAATGAGAGGTGCCAGATAGCTCAGAGGAGGAGAAGACAGCGGGCTGAGCAGAGACTGATAGGTGAGAGATGGCATATGGGAGATTTTCTGATCATCAGAACTGGACTGCAGTTCTTAAAAGCAATCAATAATGATATAAGGATTTCAAAAGATATTAGATCCTCTTAGTCTTTGATTTTTCCTGTGTGTGTTTTGTACACATGCACAGGCTGAAATGTCCAGAATAGTCAGACTTTTTATAAGGTCATATGTTACAGTAAAGTAAACTAAAGTATGACAATATCTATAATCTTTCACATCTAGAATAAATGTCACACTAGGATCAATGATTTGTGTGATCATTCTGAATATCTGACGATATATATGTTCAACTTTGAGTTCATAAGGTCTTAGGTGTGAGAGTGAGCTGTGATTATGAGGACTCGACCAGGAGATGAGAAGAAGGAAAGGAAGCAAGTGCAAGCCAAATTGATCAGGTAAACAGGCTCAGAGTGGAGCCCTGCACTGCATCATCTCGGCCAGCAGGTGGCACTGCAGACACGCAATACTGCGAAACCATGCGAGGAGGAAATTATTCTGAGGATATGGAAAGACTTTTAACACTTTTTTAAAACATTGAGTTCATTGTTATATTTAGATTGGAAAACTGAAGTGTGCAAATTAGGCATACCTCATTAAGTTCTTCAGACATATAAATTCCATTTACAGTATTCCTCAGTTGTGCATTTCCTTCTGGTGATTTTACACACAGCCCCGGGACATTGAGTTCTGAGATTAATGTGAACAAACTGTAGGCTACAACACCAACTTCAACAAATGCATGTGTGCCATTTATTTACATTTAGCCTATGCTTTTGGCAAACGGTCTTATTCACAGCGAGTTACAGATATAACCACTGAAATACACTGGAAATTAATGAAGTTTGGTTCCGTTAATGGTTCTAGCATGTGCATTCTTCTGTAGATGTGGGCAAGGGCGTAAATTTAATCTAACAGTAGGGGGGGACAATAAACATAAAATTTCTCAAGAGCAATTTTTGAAGGGGACACAAATAATACAGACAAAATTGTATTAAGGATATCTATATGTGTACACAGCATGTGTACATAACATGGAGACCGTGTTTAAAAATGAGTTTGGTTCATAGGTTCACCACGCGGTCATATTATAATTATTGAATAATATGCGGAGGACGCAAAATAATTTTAGGTTTCGTCTGGGACTGAGGACGTCTCTTATTTAGATATTCAACCGCAGCAAGCCCACTGATCTGCCACTTATCATATTGAGCAAAACCCAACACACAGGTAGGTCTAAAATATTAGCCAAATATCAGTTCACACACAGACTTATCGGCGTGTTAGTTACGGTATTAACAAGCTAAGTTTGGTAACCTTATAATCGCTCATAGAAAAATACATCGGATATCATCATTTTTTGTCATGACTAATTTATTAATGATCCAGCATCATCTGTATTAAAGAGAAAGAATCACTTCAACAGATGTTTAAAGTGAATAAAATAGCCTTGACAGCCCAAGTTACTTACACATAACTACTGAAGAATTTTGCTTTCTCCACCGGACTCGTGTGTGTGTGTATCGGCAAAGGGGGAAAGCAGGCAGTGGACCAAACCACTGTGAGGCAAGGGAGGGGGGACTCAAAACATTTCTGAACTGGAAACGCTTTTTCGCGTTTATATTGTTTTACTACTTACACAATTATTTTAAGTATATGTCCATAATATAATTTCCAATACACAGAGTCACTTGTAATGATATTTTAGGGGGGGTGTACGCCTATGGATGTGGGCCGAACTGGCTACTTATTTCCGCTGCTACGTCCCTACAGAACCACCTTATTCTTCACTACGAAAGTAAGCCTATGGCCGAGACTTCCAGTTCATTAGCAGCTATAAGGAAATAATGAGCAGAATAACAACATGCAGTAAACCTAAAACTGTTTGCACTACAAACCAGTGTGTTCATAATTAGGATAATACATTAAAATAATATGGTAAGACACCAATTTTGCAATATCAAGGAGCAAAAATAGCTGTTTTGTAACGTAACGCTAAAAATAGCTGGACCAGGACGAGACAGGAAGCCAGACCCATTAAATTTACAATAAGGTTAGTGCGACCCATGTAGTTCGATTACAGAACGAATGTCTTTTATTTCCAACTCTTCTCTTTTGACATTTACTTTTAGTGAATCATAAACACATAGCGCGACCAGACTCCCGAATAAATTAGGCTACTCTTTGGAGTCTTCTGTTTTTAGTGGATCAGAAACTCACATTGCTACTAGTGTAGTCTGACTCCTTAAAGAATCATGCGTTTGAGCGGTTTCTTTTTAGTGAATCAAAAACAGCGCAACCAGATCCTCTCTTTTGAGGTAGCCTAGCTCTTTTTAGTTGATCAAAAACATAGCGCGACCATTGTAGTGTGACTCTCGAACGAATTACTCTTTGAGCCATTTATTTTTAGTGAATCAAACAGTAGTTTGCCTCCTGAACGAATCCCTCTTTTGATACGGTTTTTAGTGGACCAGAAACATAGTGTGACCAGTGTAGCCTGACTCCAGATAAAATGACTGTCTTGAGATGGTTCTTTTTAGTGAGTCAAACGTACAATGCATCCAGTAGTTCGACTCCGAACGAATGACCTCTGACAGTTCTTTTTAGTGAATCAAAAACATTCGACTTTTGAACAAATCACACTTTTGTGCTGGTTCTTTATACTCAATCAAAACATACAGCAAGAAGTTTTTTCCAAAATATTTCATTATTAAAAACCCTAAAAAAAAAATCATTATTGGAACCTTTAAAGGGTTACTCCACCCCAAAATGAAAATTTTGTCATTAATCACTTACCCCCATGTCATTCTAAACCTGTAAAAGCTTCGTTCGTCTTCGGAACACAAATTAAGATATTTTTGATGCATTCAGACAGCTCTCTGACCCTCCCACAGACAGCAAAGTAATTAACACAATCAATGTCCAGAAACATAGCAAGGAGATCGGTAAAATAATCCACGTGACATCAGGGGTTCAACCGTAATTTTACAAAGCTACGAGAATACTTCTTGTTCGCAAAGTTCTGTGTCAGCCGCACCACAGGGATGCGTTGTTTTCGTTCAAATCAAAGTGTAAACGACGTAAACAGCGTATCCGAGTGATGCAGCTGACACAGAACAGTTTACGCAGCATTCATACTCTCCAAAATAGCGCTACGGTGACGCGGAGGAGACGAATTGTTGAATAAAGTCATTATTTGTTAACTTTGTACAAAAAGTTTTCTTGTAGCTTCGTAAAATTATGGTTGAACCCCTGATGTCACATGGATTATTTTATCAATCTCCTTGCTATGTTTCTGGATGTTGATCGTGTTAATTACATTGCTGTCTATGGGAGGGTCAGAGAGCTGTCAGAAAGCATCAAAAATATCTTAATTTGTGTTCCGAAGACGAACAAAGCTTTCATGGGTTTGGAACTACATGGGGGTAGGCTAAGTGATTAATGACAAAATTTTCATTTTGGGACCCTTTAAGGAATCAGAATTATCAAGAGGAATGGAAACCTAAACTGTTAAATTCTTTTTGATTCCCATCCCTGATACACACAACCCCGCAGATGTATCAAACTGTCAAAGAAAGCTTAGTTTTAAGAAAATAATAATTCCATGAACAATTTATTTACTTCACTTCAAAACAACTCAGTTCATAAAATATACCACTCCCTGCTGTGAATTTCAACCAGATGTTACTTTTTAATCTAGATGTTACATTTTTCAGAAATCACATTCCATATCCCTGTATCGCCTGCAGTGGGCAACACATCAAAGGCGTCTTGATCTTCTCATCTGTCCTCTGCTGCCAGAGAGAAACCGAAAAGATGTAAGAACTCTGATAGGACCAAAAACAGCAGGTCATCCCAAAGACACAGGGCATGAAAGATCCTCAAACCAGGTTATGCACTGAGAGCTTTTTTTATCACAGCCAGGTCAAAGCTGTCACATAAGTTGGGGTCAAATCTGACTACAAGTGAGAATGCTTCAAACTGGCATTTTTCTAAATAAAACATTTGTTTATGATACAAATGATATGATCATCAAATTTAGTATTTGGAATATCTTATGATTTACTCTGTTTCAGTATGTACTTATTCCAAATTGTACTACAGTACAGTCTATGCAAAAAGAGGAATAAAAAACAGCCAAATAATGCTGACACTAGTAAAAAAAAAAAAAAACACACACACACACACACACACACACACTCATAACACAGTGTAAAATGTAATTAAGACTGGCAAGTGCTAATGTAATACATTTTCTTCCCTTATCTAAAAACTTGGCCACAACTAACCTAACCCTGTCCTTTTAAAGTCTCTCAAATAGAACATGAAAGTGTGACTTTTTAAGAGGTGCTCTGGCTGTTCTTCTGTTCTCTGCTGGGTGTCTCTCACATATGGCACAGCTTCTCTTCTGAGCACAACAGAATAAAACCTGCATGAATTTTTGTATCAATTCTGCAATTAAGTGGAAGTGTTAAAGTATTTAGACCGTGTGAAAAAAAGCACTTTGCCAAGGAATAATACGGCTCAAGGTAAACTTTATTTATACATTATTTTTTTATTAAAGAAATTAAAATTCTGTATTTATTCATTCTCATCCAAAACCCATATGATTTTTTTTTTCTTCTGTGCAGTTAAAATGTTCTGAAAAAAAGGAAAGAATATTATATAGAAATTGTTACATTCTCATCTGGCAATGTGGAAACATACATATACAGCACCTTGCAGAAGTATTCAAACCCCTTCATTTTTTCATGTTTTGTTATGTTGCAGCTTTATGTTAAACTGCATTAAATTACTTTTTTTCCCCACATCAATCTACACTTCATACACCATAATGGCACAGCAAAAGCAGAACTGTCACAACTTTGTAAATTTATAAAAAAATAAAAAAATCTGAAATAAGTATGTTGCATAATTATTCAAACCCTTAACTCAGTACTTAGCTGAAGCACCTTTATAGCCTCAAGTCTTTTTTTGTTTGATGCGACAAGCTTTGCTTATCAGCATTTGGCAATTATCTGCCATTCTTCACCTCACCTGTTCACCTCTCAAGCTCTGTCGGGTTGGATGGGGGCAGAAGCACAGTTTCTCCAGAAATATTTGATTGGGTTCAAGGCCAGGCTGTGGCTGGGCCACTCAAGGACATTCACAGAGTTGTCTATAAGCCACTCTTGCTGTGTGTTTAGGGTCATTGTCCTGTTGGAAGGTGAGCCTTCTGCCCAGTCTGAGGTTCTGAATGCTCTGGACTGGGTTTTCATTAAGGCTCTCTCTATATTTTGGTGCATTGAGCTTGTCTTCTACTCTGATGTGTCCCTCAGTCCCTGCCGCTGAAAAACAGCCCCACAGCATGAGGCTGCTACCAGCACATTTTACTTTTTGGATGGTACTCTGCAGGTGATGAGCAGAGCTGGTTTCTTTCAAACATTATGCTTGGAATTGAGGTTCATCAGACCAGAGAATATTCTTTCTCAGAGTCTGAGGGTCCTTTAGGTGCTTTTTTGCAAATTCCAAGTGGGTTTTTGCGTGTCTTCACTGAGAAGATTGAGTCTGGCCACACTGACATAAAGCCCAGATTGCTGGAGTGTTGCAGTGATGTTTGTCCTTCTGTAGGTTTCTCCGTCTGCATATATGATCATGGAGCTCAACTAGAGGGACCATCAGCTCCTTGGTCATCAGTCTAGACAAGGCCCTTCTCTATCAGTTGCTCAGTTTGGCCAGGAGGCCAGCTCTAGGAAGAATCCTAGTTGTTTCAAACGTCTTCCATTATGGATAATGAAGGCTACATGATTCTGTGAACCTTCAATGCAGCAGAATTTTTTCTGAACTCTTCAGAAAGAGCTCTGAGCTCTAATTCTTTTGATTTCAGGGCTTGGTTTTTGCTTTGATATGCATTTTCAGCTGTTAGACCTTTTATTAAGATGTGTGTGCCATTCCAAATCATACCATCAATTGAATTTGACACAGGTTAACTTCACTCAAAGTGTAGTAACATCTACAAGCAATATGAATGCTCCTGAGCTAAATTTCAACTGTCCCACATAAGGGTTTGAGTACTTATGCAATGGAATCATTTATGTTTTTTATGTATAATAAATTTGCAAAGATGTTAAAAACCTGTTATTTGGTTTGTCATTATGGTGTGTGGATTGTTGTGGAAAAAAAGTAATTTAAAGTGGTTTAACGTAAGGCTGCGACTTAACAAAACAAAAAAATGAAGGGGTTTGAATACTTCTGCAAGGCACTGTATATTTATTATTCTGTTTTATGCTGTAATTTTAGGCAGGTTTTGTTTATATGATATGTGAGTGGTGCTTGCCCATACAAAACTCAGTGTTGAGGGTGTTGCTTTGTGGTTGCTAAGATGTTCTGAATG
The DNA here is from genome assembly GCA_021397915.2 of Tor tambroides. Lineage (NCBI taxonomy): Eukaryota > Metazoa > Chordata > Actinopteri > Cypriniformes > Cyprinidae > Tor > Tor tambroides. Next base: position 7,378 of record JAFVLL020040061.1, on the reverse strand, counting down.
TTTTTTAGCATGTTGCAATGTGGTTGCTTACTGATCCAAAAAAGTCAAAAGAGACAACTCCAAGTCTCTACGATATTCTAGTCTCTAGATGCAGTTGAAGTCACTTCTTCAATGTAGGTCTATGGGAGTTTTCACAGAGAGATTACTGTAGTCACACTAATCAGCAGGGCAGAGCGCAGTTCTTCTGACGGTCACACACTGGAGGCCGCTAGTCGCACATGAAGAGCCTTGTGAGGGAATTCAGGTATCAGACACAGATAGTTCCACCCAGAGAGCCAGAGATAAAGACCGAGAGGGGTGAAGGATCAGGTTGGTGACAGGCTGTTTGTGACGTAAAACTGACAACTTTAACTGTCCATCAAAAAGACCATGCATTTTTTTTAGCCATGATTTTGTGCACAAGCTTATTGGCATCAATGGTCAGAACTGTCAACATACATGGAATCTTTCCATTTTACAAAAGGTTCTTAAACAGATTAAAACGTTCTTCTTCACATTAAGAAAAATGGTTGTTTTTAGAACTGTTCACTGAAAGGTTCATTGGGGAACCCAAAATGGTTCCTATATGGCATTGCTTGAGAAAACTCTCTTTGGAAAACTTTTATTTTTGAGGGTGTAGTATGAATTCAATTTTAGAACATCATGGAGTGAGGAGTTAATCTGGACATCAGGAAACAGACTTGAGGTCATGAAACACTTCATGAATCACTGGCTCCAAATTAATGCACCAACACATTTCAGCCAAACTAAACTCCAGACTAGTCCAAGTTTAGAGTTTAATCACAATATTGCATTTAGAGAGTGACATATTTACTTACTTTTCTGACTGTATTACTTCCCTTTGGTTGCGTCGTCTATCCACGTGGTCTCACTGAACAGATCGAATCCACAAAACGTTTTTACAATTGTACAGATGGTTTGTGGCGAATGTAGAGCTACTGAGAAATGTTCACTAGCACATTTACCTGTCCAGCTGTAATTTTAGTTACAAACATAGCATTTTGTGTTGTGAGCAACCGCATTTTTCTGAAGACGTTCAGCTAATACATGCAATACACATACGTTTAACATATATGTTGTACCTACGTGGTCCATCAGAGGGCAGTAGTGCTTCACGTATCAAAACTAAAGCGCCTTAATCATCGCTCAAAGCCTTTTCTCGCTGATTATTTCCTTTAGCGAGAGGTTAACTGTTTTGACAAACCGCATTATAACCATATGGATTCAAAGATGACATTTAATTGTGACACCAAACACTTGATTTTGACATTGCAGCAATGGCCTAAAATGTACACGCAGGACTAAAGTACAACACTTCAAGTGTTTAAAAATGCCAGAGTCTAATAAATGTGCCTTCAGCATAGTAACCAGGAGGAGCTGATAAATATTCTGATGCTGTAAGCAAGTCTGAGAAGCGCAGAAAGGACCAAATTGCCCCACGCTGAGCGAAAATGTTGAGTGTTTCGTGTCATTCAAACTTGAGCGTCGCTCCTCTCATCGTGATCATCATTTGATGGAGGATAAACACACACTCCTAGACTTTGGAAATCATTGAGGTTTTTAATTTCCAAATCACCTCTCATCTTATATGGAGAGATGCCCAGAGTACCCTTACTTACCGGCTTTTCACTGGCAAATTACCACACTTTTCAGTCAAACATGGTTCTTTAGCAGCTGTATCTGAATCGGTCAGACGTATACTGAGAACTGCAAAATGGTGGATGTCAAAACCAAAAGAGGACTTAAACATGAAAAATTGCAGGGCGGTGTATAATTGAACACATGCACGGCACATCAGCGCAGGTCAAAGATTTTCTAAATCGCTCCTACGCCAAGGTGGTTACGGAGGATTACAGTCAGCGGCTGATACAGAAAGTGAAGGGACCTTGTGTAGTTCTCGAGAGCTTTGCGGTTTGATCGATGTCGCATTACATTATTTATTTACATCCTCATTCTATAATAAAACAAACCCTGACTGAATGTGCTAAGGCCATTTGAAATTCCTCCTTTTTCCCCCTTCTGTGAATTATCATAAGAAGATTACGAAAGTTTCATGATGACAGAGCAGAAGTCTATCATACGCCTTTGATCTGCAGCTCCAGTCCCAGGTACTGCACAAAGCTTTTGACAGGGATTTGCTCTGGGCTGACTCTTTTTCAAATGATAATTACTGTTTTGTTGCTGTGCTCGCACTGAGCACGCACCAACTTTAACAAGCTAAAGAAGCTTGAAAATCCACCCAAATAACCAAAGTGCATCTATGGATAGCCCTGATTATCTTTGAACTTCTTTCAGGCCTGTGATTGGGCCTTTCATTGGAGGGGACACTTAGATAACATTAACAGACTTATTTTCTGTTGGATTTGTATCTTTATGCCATTGTGTGTAAAACCAACATTACTGATAACTCTTTTCCATTTCATTTGTTGATGAATCTTTGTTTTTGGATGCATCATTTAAGCGAACAAATCATTCTCGTCTCGTCATTTTTGTGCTCACTGAAGTCCTGAACACGGCATATCATTCATGAACGCACAAATCTTGTTGGTGAACTAGAATATGCTGACTTCCTAATCGAGAGGTGTATCGTCATTATATTTCGTTCACAACAAAGAGAGAATTAGTCATTTCGGTTGTGAATGATTCAATTTTGAACAAATCGGTTGAGTGAATGATTCAAATGACTCTCTCATAAGATAACACACAACAAGACACTCGGTTGTCGCTACCTACTGATGTAACCACGTTAACTGTAGAAAATGTCACTGGACAAATCAATAAATGAATACAAGTAAAGGAATCAACAGATTCACTTGGATGAAATCATAAAATCGCTTTTAATTGTGAGCACATCTGTGAAGCTCCAAAAAGCACCATATAAACAGTCCATACACTGTCACTGACACCAAAACACTACTGGTTAATGCCAAAATTCTCCTATTGTGAAAAATAATATGCTTGGAAATGACATAAATAATGACAGAATTGTCATTTTTAGTGTGAACTGTTCCTTTAAGGCATAGAAAGAAATGAATTTGGAATGTTTCTTAGTAAAATTATGTAAAGTATTTGTTTTGCTCAAATAATTTCCCAGTACTGAAGGCCAACAGTAACACTAAAATCAAGCAAGAGCAGCCTGATTTTAGTAATCTGTGCAATCAAACACAAACCTACCGTTCACCTGTATGTATGAGGGAAAAAGATGAGACACGAAAAATGTGCATGTCTGTATTTTTTTGTACATGCCATGGATGACTAAGCAGAGAAATGGCAGCATTTCCAAATTAAAATTTAAGCACTAAAATTGCTTAATTGTGCGGTTATTTCACTGGCTTTATTAACATAAGCAATTCCTGGGACATAGCACTACTATAGCAGAAAATTGGCATTCTGGCCAGAGGGAATTAAAAAGCTCAGCTTGTAAACGGTAGACTGAGATTTCTAAGCTAGCGGAACTGACATTTTCAGTTTCTCACCAATTATGATCCCAGCCCTGTTCCTCCCTCGCCTCTTGAACACACTTTTAAACATTACAGATTACCATGCACATAGGGAGTGAATGCTTTAGCATGTGATACTGATATAACTCTATGGACTGGTGTGATACTGGCCTGATAACCTCCAAACACTCAGCATATGATTATTGTTAATGTCTGTGTGACCATGTGTCACTAAATGTAATGTAGAGGCCATCTTGGACTATGATAATATATAATAGTGATATAATTAGATAATATTTTAATACAATAGGCTTGAAATCACCTGAAATCAGGTCATGCCACATATCATAGCATGAAAACGCAAGTGATGGAAGCATTGAAGCCTTCACACTTTTGATTCCAGCACCCAAAATATGCAAATCTCAAAAAAACTTTGCTTGTTCTGTTGTAACATTCTCCCCATTTTTCTTGCTCATCTCCCTTCAGTCGAGCTCATCCATCCACAGCGAACGAGTAAATAAAACGTTTTCGAACAAGATCCATACACCATGTAATCTCGCTAAATAACTGCAAGACACCCGCTGCTTTTTGTGCGAAATGAAAATGATTTGCGTGCTCTCAGACTAAATGCATCACGCAGATGCGGAAATGAAGATGGGACGGGCGCGTCTGGAGCCTGTTGAAATATCTGAATCGATTTTAAAACGCAGTGAGTTTGAAGACATAAGCCATTTGCACCTGAAGAGCAAAGAGGGGTGGCAGATATATATTTAAAGAGTGAAAATGACTTGTTTTTTAATGCTTTAGGGTGGAATTGCCTGGGTATATGGAAAAATGACATTTTGAATAACATTGTCAAGGGAAACTGAGTGATTCTGGCTATTATAAAAAAGCAAAAATAATTACAAAACAGACTCTATTTGCAGTATAGTGCAGCCTTATGTATCTTATTGTTTAAATCACTTAAAGCACTGTCGGTTAGAAAACAGTCCTAGATAAAGTATGATTGCTCTCTTACCTTACAGTGGCTAAAAGAACCCGTTTTGTACAGGAGCAGCATATGAGAGTCATTATTTGCTTCTAGAGAAATACAAGAGTGGAGTTAAATAAAAAGCCAAAGAACAGAAGTTGAAAAGAGAGAATACAAAACTCAGAAATGGGAACTCGTACTTATGCTGCACAGCAGACCAACCAGCTGTATGATGTTAATTTGGGCAAAGATCCATGACGCATTAAATCAAACAATGGATTTTTGAGGAATATTAAAAAATATGGACACACTGCAGCTTTTTGGCTTTAACAATAAAGGGAATTAGTAATTGACAAATTGCAGTGGCCTGTTGGGTCAGAGTTATGTTTGTAATGCCCAATAAATCGCATGCTCCATTAGAAACACGCCTAGAATAGTTTTATTAATTGCAAGGTTATGACACACGACTGCTTTAATTTGATCAGTTTTTTCCCTCTCCTGAATAATGCCACCTCGTCTACACACTTAGGCCCTCACCCGTCACCTTTCATCTATGCACTGCGTGCTAACCCTCATTTAGGGTGACCGGCAACCATGATAAAAGTCAGGACAGGTCAGAGGCCTGGTACTGTAGGTATTGGGGACTTTTCATGAATAAGGTACAAAACAAGGCCTGAAAATGGTCTGTGAAAGAAAATTGCTAACCTCTGGAGGTCAAATTAAGTATTATATGTGCATTTTATTAAATTTTTTCTTCAATTTTCTCTGAGGTTTAAAATGTCAAAAAAATTTGTAACATGACAAATTGCAGCTTAAATCAGCTTAATTTTGCTTTATAATTTAAGTAGTGTTTTTATATCCTGTTAGATTAGTTTATATAACTGTCAGAAGAGTGCATAAATAAAATTGCATTTTTCTAAAAAAAAAACAGTATTTTATATATATATATATATATATATATAAGCACAGAGCACAGAGAAAACATTTATTTTTAGCAACCAAAGCTAAGCTAATTATCAGGATCAATGCTCTTAACCCTCTGGTGTTGTTCGGTATTTTTTTTTTCCGAATTTTTAAAAATCGCTACTTCATCGGAATGGTACAAAACTTGGTGACTTTTATGGTAGTCGCTATGTGACCACAAAAAAAAAAAACCGTGGACTTGATTTGAAAAAGCTAAATGGTCGTAAAAAAAATAGTCACAAAATGACCGCCATTAGAAATGAATGGGAAATACGCAAAAATACAAAAATACAGAGAATTTTTGGTGTGTACAATCTACAAATCATTCACGATGCAGAAAAAGAGTGCAAAGCAATAAAGGGGTAACACTCTAAAATATCAAGATTGCAAATTAGACACAGTCCGCCCACCCCCAGCCCCCACAGACACACATATATGAACTAGTGTGACTATAACACAAAGCATGTTTCTGCAAATGCATGAAATAAAATCAATAATTTGGCCAAAAATGCAGTCAAAACACAGACACCAAGGAAGGGGTTACACACTAAAACATCAAGAGTACAAAACAGACACACACACACACTCACAGACACACAGACACACACACACACACACACACACACACACACACACACACACACACACACACACACACACACACACACACAACACACCATTGTACACACACAAATGAACTGGTGTGGCTGTAACAAAATGGCAAAATTGAGCCAGAAGACTCAAATAAGAGGTTGAAATCAGATTAATTAACCTCTGATAAAGCATTCCTGTTCATTTTGCTACATTTTTGTTGAATTTTGATGTTATGTGTAACAAAATGCCTTTCTCTGTGTTCAGGTTTGACTGTAGTAAAATTAATGCAAAAACTAACATTTCAAACCAAATTTTCAAACAAAAAAAATCTAAACCTTTACAAAAAGTTGCCTTTGAGTATGTCTAAATATATATCTAAATATATATATATGATCATAATTATTGCATAAATATTAATTAGTACCATGAAATTCTCTCAAAATACAAAATAAAAAATAAAAAAAATATTATGGAACAAAAATATATTACATTGATTTTACTGAAAATAAAAAAAAAAACAGTTACATTTCAGGTGTTTGGTCAGTTTTGACTGTGAACAACACAAGTGTGACCCTCAAATGAACAATACCAGAGGGTTAAATAAAACGTATCTGCTCATTTTGACACTAATTTGAGCTGACAAATAATGCAATAAATTAAAGGATAGCTTGTCCAAAAATAAAAATTTCGATCATTATTACTTACTCTCACATTGTTCCAAATCTGTATGGCTCTCTTTCTTCTGTGGAACATAAAATGAAATATTTTGAAGAATTTTCTTACTGTTTTGTCCATAAAGTGAAAGTCAATGAAGTCTAAAACAGCGTTTGATCCTACTGACATTCAATATATGGGCAAAAAACATTGAGATTTTTTTTTTTTTTCAAAATATCTCCCTTTGTGTTCCACAGATAAAAGAAAGACAAGTTTGAAATTCCATGAAGGTAATTAAACGATGGAAGAATTTTCTAATTTTGGGTTTTAGTTTGTGTCCCCATCTTACTCATGCCATCTGATCAGGTGATACAGAGCAGGAGCTGTCCAGGGTGCTGAAAAACGTCTACAGTCCAATCCTGTGAGTGAGATGAGATAAAACACAGATGTTTCAGAAACTGCTAAGGAAGACTTTTTCATTTGATAATGATGGTCTTCAAAATCCTCCTGGGAGGTTCCTACTTATGAGTTCGGAAATCATAATTATAACATGATGTGCGTTCAACTGAATTTAGGCAAAATTAAATGGATGTGATCTCATAGCTGTTTCACTTCCTGAGAAAAACAGGATGCTATTTAGCACTACACTCTTGAAAATAAAGGTGTGTTCCCTTATCAAAAGCTACTCTCGATGCTGCGCTGAAAAGCGCTACTGAGAACATTCTTTGTTCGACCGGTTGTTGAAGCATGTGTGTCA